>QOCX01000914.1:3100-64458 GCA_005959815.1 Sarcophaga bullata
CTTATCAGCTATGGCTGCCAGTTTCTATTTTTTGCAATGCCATTGTCATCTCAAAAAATTATTAATGATTGTAAAAATATTTAATATTTTATTTAAACAATCAAAAAAATCAAAGAAAAATAAGGAAAAACCTGAAAAGGTTTGCCTTTTGAAGGCCAGCATTATTTTTATTTGTCACCTTCTTCATATAGGGTTAGCCATTTCAGGGTTTTAAACGTAAGGTTAATGAAAACACCAGCAAAACTTTGAAGGCTGTGTTGCCGTAGTCTAATAGGTAGTGTGTTGGTTTTTAAGATGTGAGGCCGCGGTTTAAACCCGGATCGATTATCATAAGGCCATAGGGCTCTGAATTAACAGTAACAAGTGCTTAATAGGCACCAAATGCCTACATTTTCTAGGTGTAATGGTTTTTTCGCAATCATTTCTGAGTTCCCTAAGCCCCAGCATGAGAATGTTGCATATTGCAGTAACCATGGAGTGTGAATTAGGCTTCATCGCTGAAGAAAATTTTGTTCGAAAGATCATCATTCAAAGTCAGTTGCTCAAGCAGCCATTCAACAGACCTAAAGCCTTGTGAATAGTCAACAGGTTTAAATTATTGCACGAGTTGAACTTAAGGAGTCGCAGTCTAGTCTTACTAGGTTTCTATCCTAGCTTAAACATCTCGAACAAGACGGAATATAAAAAATATATCTTCGGCAACTTGATCTGAGCCGTCTTCTGGCAGAAACTCTGTGAGTACATAGGAATCTGTCGTTTGTAGTCCCGCCACGCATGATTAAAATTAACACAAGTCGCCGATGGTCAGTCGGTTTAAATTGCTGCATTGACTGTATTTTATATGGATGGATATGCAAATCCAAAGCAAATGAGATAGGTAGATAGGCCCAATTACTGAGAACATAGTTTTCTGTAACAGAATCGATATTTTTCATAGTGAGAATACAGCGAGTATTTATAAGCCTGAGCACAGGTTAAGTTTCTTTAAATTCCTTTGAAGCCTTGGCAATTCCTTGCAGGTGTATGGCAATCAAAATCATGCTTGACTATAACCTTAGTTGAACATAATCATGCTTGACCATAATCATGCTTGTCCGTAATCATTCTTGACCATAACCATAGTTGACCATAATCATGCTTGACTATAATCATACTTGACCATATTCATGCTTCATCACAATAATGCTTGATCATAATCATGCTTGACCACAATCATGCTTGACCATAATCATTCTTGATCATAATCATGCTTGTCAACAATCATACTTGACCATAATCATGATTTACCATATTCATGCTTAATCATAATCATGCTTGACCATATCATGTTTGACCATATTCATGCTTGATGACAATCATGCTTGACCATAGTCATGCTTGATTCTACACTCAATTGTAACAATTTTTGTGCGTTCTTTGCTTCCTAAACGATTTGTATTCGTAAACAGATAAAGCCTTCATAAGTTTTGAAACCCCTAAATGGTTAACCCATTACCAATGGAGATTATGTTGAATATCTTTATGGCAGCATAACAAAAAATGTCCTTTTTTTTCGTTTCGTTTCGTTTTTTTTTACTATCTTCACACTTAAATAACCACATGGTTATACGTTTAAAAACAATGTGAGCGTGTGTGTGTAAGTGTCTAAAGGCCAAGGATATCCGTATGTATATGAGTTGGGTTAGGAAATGTTATAAAAAGAGAAAACTTTATTCTCCTATCAAATTCGTGAGCGTGTAGTAAAAACATCAACAAAAAAAAAAAAACAAACAAAAAAACTGTCATGTAATCGCAACCTCAAACATGGCCGGTAAACAGGCTTAAAGTAGAAACAAATAAAAGCCTAACTAACCCTAACCATTGTATCCATATGCTTAAGGTTAATATGGTTTGAAATTTGAGAAATCATCAAACTTTTCATTGTAAATCTTTTTAATACTTTTGGGAAAATTTTCGTTTAGTATTCCAAAAGCTTGGATATGGAAGAGAGTAATGCAATGGTATTTGAGTTTATGATGTCTTCGAAGGTAAAGTAAAAATAAGACAAGTTTCTGTAAATATATGGCAAGAGTAATCGATACTTATAACGACAGCTTTTCCACGGGCTAGAAAAATCTCTTGTATTTATATTTCCTTAGAATTCGATTCTATTTTACTTCAGTTTTCGGTTTTTTTTTTTTTTGTTTTTTTTTTTATCAAATTACCTTAAAGCCTTCTACCGTAAGCAGGTTAGCAAAAAAAAAAGAATATTTCTTAACGTTTGAATAATCATTTCAAATATCAAATAAAAATCTGTCCCTTTTCTCTTTGGCTGTCAACACGTAATGGCTGTCAAACCTATTTCAGGTGAAAAAATTAATTCGAATTTCCAAAGAAGGTCAATTCAAATACGAAATTTGTTAATAATTAATTAAATAACGGAACTTATGGAGCAAAGTTTATTACACAAAACATAGGGTCAAGCTCGTGCAATTAAGGGAAGGGGTGGGTAAAAAAAATTTTTTTAAAAAATTTTCACCATGGTTTACAATTTTTTTGTTTTAATTAGGAGGGGTTTATCTCCCTCCCCTTAATAGTAATACATTCATACGTACAGAATTGGTCATTACAAACCCTTTAGTTAGGCTTACAACCTAGCTTCTTACAGCACTGATGTTGCGGGTGTTAATTTTATACATGAGCGGCGAGGGGCATACAATTTAAAGTCGACTGCAGATTTTAGAGAAACTTTTCATGGCAATTTTTATTAACTTTCAACGGTTTTGCCAGAAATCTAGTGGGAGGAAGTAGCCAGAGAAATATTTTTTCATATTTAGTTCTGTTGGAGATATCTGACCTGCGATTTGAATCATGGCCTCACGTTCAATAAGCCAACATACTATCTATTCGACTACAGCGACTTCAATGGAATCATGCAAGAGAATAATTGAAAATTCCCTTCGTCTACGAAGTATAATCTCGCCAAGCTTGACAAGGAGTGCCCACAAAAAAAAAAAAGCCTAGCCTTACGTTTAGTATGCCAACACACTAGCTAATAGACTACGCCTACATAGTAATACACTTGGGAATAATGAGGTTCTGGTTACATTGAAGCTGTCTAGGTCAAGTTAATACTCATTTCTATAGGATATCACTCTTCCCTGTGTCAGAGCACACTTTGATACCATCAGACGCAATGCCATAACTGACACATAAGGGTGCTCTTTAACTCCTCGAATATTCTTCAACGTCCTGGTTGATATCATCAGCGATGTTTGGTTTAAGATCGACATACGAAACCGTGCTTAGGATAAAACAGGAGAAGGTATTTACGTTAAAGCTCTCTATAGTAAGACACATAAGGCCATGACCGTGAAACTATTGAAAAGGCTTGCACTAAATGGGAGGAGTTTGTGTTGATCCATTGATAAACAAAGTGAATAATACTCTCTTAATATTTAATCAAGCCTACAGCCTTCTGTAGAGGTCTCTCCCTTTGTCTACCCACTATACAAAGACTCGTGAGGATAGCTGCAGAAAGGCTTCCTCTCATTTTAGCGCAAGTGCTAGCAAGGGGAGGTTACCTGGAAATCGATTGTTATCAGAATCACACGTTGCCAGCTTGTCTATCAATGTTATGGCGACCATTAGGGTGAATTTTATGGGGTTTAACATCCTTTCTTTTGATGTGAACTACTGGCAACAGAGATTGAGGTTGAGCAAAGGACATAGAAAGTACTGTACTCCACAAGTACTGTACTCAGTGAAAACTTATTCCAATGGAATCTAACTCGAGGATTTATTTATGCGGATGTCTATTCATCTACAAAATACAAATAAAATTAGAAAATCCGAAGAGATTAGCTTGTGATAGTGGTTTTAGGATAACTATCAAGTAATCTAAGAATAAATAACTTGAGCGCAGACAACAACCTTTAGCTACAAGGCCAACCAGCAGAATACCGTCTAGGCAGTGCAAGGCAAAGGCAGTAATTTAACATGGAGATGAAGAGCGCATGGCATTCCTATTACTGAAGTTATTATGGAGAATTATAAAAGCGAGAAAGTTCGATTCTATGTTCCTTTGGGAAATGAAAAGGAATATAAAATATGACGTAAGAGTCTTAGGACATAAAATATTAGTTCCAGACTACCATCATTACATTTCCTATTAGGACGTGGGCATTCACTTGCCCGTGATGCATGATCTTCTGGGTATTTGACTGCATAGCGGTTACGTATTGTCAGATAATTGTTGAATTTTTACATATGTTTTGTCACATGACTTGAACACATATTACATTGGGACATTTGACATGTCAAATGTAAAAAACATGTCAGACAATTGTCGATTTTTTACATAGGTTTTGTCACATGACTTGAACACATATTACATTGGAACATTTAACATGTCAGATGTAAAAAACATGTGATGTTGTTGAACACATATTACAGTGGGAGGGATATTTGACATGTCACATGTAAAAAACAAAAAAGAAAGTCACAATTAGTCTCTGAACTAGGATAACACCTTATCAGTTAGTTTGCAACTGTAAATGGACTTGAACAGCTTGATTTTTAAGTAACTTTTTTGATATTCCTCTTGATACTGAATAGACAACCTACGGCAATTGCTTTTATGATTGGTATGGTATGGTTGCCATGTGTGTGGTGGGTGGGTATAAATATTTTTAATGCCTGATGACTGTCTTTTTCGTTTCCTTCAGTATTTTTCATCTTTCTTATGCAACGTTTTTCAAATCCTCACAAATTAATTTCTATTTCTATTCTAATGTTCGTTTTATCTTTCATTTAAAATTATTTTTAAATTTATGTATATGTGTATGTGTTGTGTATGTGTATGTGTGCATAACGTATTAGAAAATTTAAATAAATTTGAAATTTTTAAATTGAAACGAACGATTTGATACTGGCTGGGCAGTTATTCAAGCCATATAAAGGCTTCTTCTATCTCCACTTGCCGCCAGCACTCTGTGTTTTTTGAATGTAAAATGAACACAAAAAATGTCGGCAACATGGGTAAAAAGGAAGAAACAGAAATGAAAAAAAAAAAAAAAAAAAATCAAACTAAATAGGATAGAAGACATGCCTCAATACAAATGAAAATTAAAAAGAGACGGACCGATAGAAGGACAAATAGACTGACATTTAGAAATACGGAGAGAGAGAAAATAAGAAAATTTGTAATGTTGATAGGGAAACCAATTATGCCAAATGCCAGTTGAAAATGTTTTAAAAAGTGGGTGGACAACACATAAAGTTCTATTAGTTTAGAGAGACAAAGTGCGCCAGGAGCTACACTGGAAAGAGCAGCTAATTTCAGATGAATTATTAAGAATTCTTTTTGATTTCTTTTCTTTGGGCTTCAAGGAAAACAATTCTTGTTTGAAATTAAATCGAAAGCAAAGTGAATTTAAGAGAAAGGAAGTGGGAAACGTATGCAGCTTCTCTTTGGAAGTGACAAATATTCAAAAACAACAAGTAATCTGATGGAGCCTATGCTCAAAACTGGGATATAGTTGAAGAAGTAGGGCTTAGAGGCGTTAGCCTGGAATTTTCAAACAAGGCACAGTGTTTAGTATACAAAATTTTTGGTTCTATGCCCCGATTTTAAAAAATTTGAACAAAATTCTTCATCTAAATCCAGAAACCCTTTGGGGTCTCAGAAGGATGTGAATTTGTGGCACCAAAAGGATGTGAATTTGTGTACCGTGCTTAAATCTTTCCACATGCCAATGGTCTCCAAGTTAACCTTGGTAACGGTTTGCTAACATTCCAACCTATAGTCGCCGTAGTCTAATAGGCAGTTTGTTGGCTTATTAGACGTAAGGCCACGATTCAAACCCCAGCTTAGACATCTCCAACAAAACGAAATTTGAAAAATTATTTCTTAGGCGTCTTCCTCTCAGCAGATTTCTGGCAAAACCTGCAAGAATAAATAAAAAAAATTGCCATGAAAAGTTTCCCAAAAAAAATCTCTCTTTCGGATCCGACTTTAAAGTGTAGCTACCATCACTCTTGCATAAAATTAACACCCGCAACATAAGTGGTGTGTGAAGCTATAGGTTGTAATCCTGACTAATGGGTTGTAATCCCAATCAATTATGCATGTTTGTCTGATTGCAACCCGGTGTAACCTATCTATGACAGCTAAAATTTAATCCAAAGCTTAAAAATTCTCTTTTTCTTGGCTTTAAAGAGACTTAGAGAATTTGAACAGTTTGTAACTCAATGCCAGCATACAGAAGAATGTAACCAGTATGGTGAAGGACTCTTAGAAAATATCCTTTCAAGTGTATAGATTTGTAGAATGGATGTCTTATCTTTTTTCATATTTCCAACAAGAGTATACTTTACCTTATAATGCAATGCAAAATGTATAGTGGAGGACGAAATTGTTTGGCAAATATTTTTGAATTTTTTTTTAAATTTATTTCCAAGCCGAAAACTAAAGCACGATTTAATAAACGATTTTCCACAACAAGTTCCAGACTAAAATTATTATTTCGAAACCTATTTTTTAATAGCTTGTTTGAGTCTTCATGCCTGATCCTTAGAAAGGAAAAGACTAAGTTGCTCTCCTCGGCGCGTAATGCAGCATAACAACATATTTAATTGAAAGTCTTGTTTCTAGTTAATGAAGATGGCAACCCTATAATTCTGGAACCTATTACATTTCACTACAAATCAATTGCTTTTCTGAAAAACCTTGATTAACAAAAAACGTAGAGATTAGCTTGTGATGTTGGCTTAGAGGTAAATATCACGAAATCGAAAGCTATAAGAATAAATAACTTGAGTACAGACAACAACCTTTAGGTACAAGGCCAACCAGTAGAATACTGTCTAGGCTGTGCAAGGCAAAGGCAATCATTTGACATGGCGATGAAGAGCGCGTGACATTGTTATCACTGAAGTATGGATAATCAATTGCTTGGCTGGAAAACCTTGATTAACGAAAACCGTAGAGATTAGTTTGTGATGTTGGTTGGTAAGAATATATAAATTGAGTACAGACAACAACCTTTAGCTACATGGCCAACAAGCAGAATACTATCTAGACTGTGCAAGGCAAAGGCAATCAGTTGACATGGCGATGAAGACTGCCTAACATTGTTATCACTGAAGTTAGTATGGAGTATCTTGCAAGTACGAAAATCGGATTCTGTATTCCATGGAAGGAATGAAAAGAAATAGAAAATATGACGTATAAGTCCTCATCCTACCATTATTACTAATCACATTTGGTCGCTGGCGTCCACATGTCCATGTACGGTCTTCTTGGAGTTAGAAATGTTCGCATACAAAACGGTTACATGTTAACAGATTAGAGTAGAACACGCTTACGTTTGAATTTTTACAAATGTTTTGAACATGGGACATTTAACATGTCACATGTAAGAAACATGTCATGTTACGAATACTAAACTAGGCAACGAAATAATAAGGTTAACCAAATTACTACAGAAAAGTTTAAATGTACGCCAGTACGTATCTATTTTCCTCTCCACTGTACAGAGTAATGCTGTGGTAGAACGGGATATGAATCAACATTTTCTGCACACATAAACTCATCACTCTGGTAATGTGCTAAAAACTCACATATTGACACACACACATATACACCCATACATACACAGCTTGGAAAGGAATTATACAGGAGTCAACATAGAAGCTAAAGTACCAGCATAATACGAGAGAACAGAGAGAGAAAAAAAAAACAACGCACTTAAATGATATGAAAACTACGAGTATCTGTCACTTGTAATAAATTTACTCTGTTTTTCTATTTTCTTTTCGATTTTCTTTCTTCTTCTTCTTCCTTTTTGTTGTTTTTGTTTTAAAGAAAATTGTTAACAAACTTACAATCAGACTTCAGACATGATTAAAATGGTTGATAAACGACAAGAGACCAAGACAACAACTGTTGCCAACTGTTCTTTAGAAAGAACGAAGAGAGCAAAAAAGAAACAAAGAAAAAGAAAAAGAAAAACTGGAAGAGAAAGAAAATTAATAAAGAATTCTTTGCATTTGTTGCCATTTACAAGCAGTATGTTGCAGGGCTAGATGAACGAAACTCATATGAAGTATCGACTGTTGAAGTAGATTTTAAATGCCATCAACTTAAATGACAATCTCCTCCCCATTTTTAGCGTGGATTTTATCTTTGCTGCTGTCGCTTCCCCTTTACTTTGTGTGTGCATATCATTGCAGCAACAGGAGGAACAGGCAGGCAGGCAAGCAGTCAACATTAACAAGATGATGCTTCAGCTTAGCCAACCATTTGCACACTCGCACCTCGACTAGATGTTAAAGAATGTGTTGCAGGACACACAGATGGAGAGAGATGGAGAGATATGGATTGGGAAATGTAATTTTGGGCATCATAAAGTACCAGAAAACTAAGAGCTTTACTTATTGCTCTTGTCTGTTGTGCTGCCAAATTGCTTTTAAGTGCTTAAATGCTCAACAAAATCTGTGAAACAACACAGCTTCGTGTCATTGGCAGGCAAAAAGAAGGAAAAAAAAAATTGAAAATGTTTTTGAAGGTCAAGCTTTTTAACTTGGCTAAATTGTTTCCACTGCCTGCTCTATATTTTCTTCTTCTTCTTCCCCCTCCCTCTCTCTCTCTCTCTCTCTCTCTCTCACGCCGAGTGTTGTTTTTGTTACTTATTCTGGCATTTAAGGATTATACCGGCTTATGTTTTTTTCCTTTTCAAGTTGTTGTTTGGCTGTGTGGGCAAGATGTGCAACAATTTATTAAATTTTGTTACAAAAGAAAATTGTGGCCAAGAAAATGAAAATGGAAACAACGTACCCGATGATGATGATGACAATTTCTCTCTCTAAATGAACGAAGATTTATTAGAAAATGTAATTAGGCAAAGCAAAGAAAGTACCAAAGAAAATCATACGTTTTTGTGTCATTTTTCCCATTAGTTTTGGGTAGGACTTTGAAAGTGCTGCCAAATCATTAGTAGAATAAGCAGGATTTAGAAACAAAAAAATATTTTCAAAAATGTAATGCCAGGAGATTAAAATTATACTACAAAGAGGGTCTTAAATTCAAAGGATTTTTTGCCTGCAATTTCTGACGTGAGTGTCAGGGATAATATGAAGAATTGTGTGACACAAGTTGCCGTAGTCTAGTAGGTAGAATGTTGTCGTATGACAATGACAGCCCGTGGTTCAAACGTGGTTCTTACATGAGCGTCAATTGTTGTACGAAAGTCGGCGTAGTCCAGTAGGTAGTGCGCTGCCTTGTTGGAATGACAGCCCGTGATTCTTACTTGAGTGTCACTTGATGTACAAAAGCCGCCGTATTCTAGTAGGTAGAGTGTTGGCTTATTGCGACAACAGGCCATGGTTACCGTACTCTACTAGCTAGAGTGTTGAGTGTTGACAGCTTAAATATCACGAATAAAAAAATTTCTTTTGACGACTTCGACGACCGTCCGTAGTTTAAACGTGGTTCTTACTTGAGTGTCAATTGTTGTACAAAAGTCACCATAGACTAGTAAGTAGAGCTTTCGCTTATTGCGACAACAGCCCGTGTTTCAAACGTGGTTCCTACTTGAGTGTCAATTGTTGTACGAAAGTCGGCGTAGTCTAGTAGGTAGTGTGTTGACTTGTTCCGATGACAGCCAGTGATTTTTATTTGAGTGTCAATTGTTGTACAAAAGTCGCCGTAGTCTAGTAGGTAGAGTGTTGGCTTATCACAATGAGAGTCCTTGGTTCAAACCCCAGCTTAGATATCTCAAACATAAAATATTGCTTTAGCCGACTTCCTCTCTGAAGTATTCTGGCAAAACCTCGTCAGAAAAATCAAATTTCCATGAAAAGTTTCTCAATTTACTTCTTATTTCCTGGGTAATGAAACATGCCACGCCTACATAGAGAAGCCCACACAAAACAGAACATTTGAAAGCAGATTTTTGTTGGAAAGCTGCTACATATTCTGTGTCACTGCCCATGTGTATCAAAAACGTTCTTTATTGTGAGGCTGGAGTGCGGCTTCAATATTTTTCGTATAAAACCTGATACGGTATACTCCAGGGTTTGGCTTGTCTGCCACATTGGGCATTTTGTTGAGTATCTTTAATTTTTTTTCGGCTGCCACTGTACTTAAGTTGCTCTTCGACTCAATTGTATGGAGTACGTAGCATCTTCGCTGTAAGTTACTCTCAGAACATGTCAATTCCATCACACTTACTGCACAATTTATTGTTAGTGTGGGTCTGTTGGTCTGTTGGTCTGTTGGTCTGTTGGTCTGTTGACCTATTGATGTGTTGTGCAGTTTCTTTTAGGGCTCAGAACGATTCTAATATTTTCCAAATAAATTACGATGCGGGTTAATTCAGTGTCTGTCTTCCACATCTTTGTTAAGTTCTCATGCTTTCTTTTGCCTGCCACTGTGCTTAAATTGCTCTTCGACTCAATTGCATGGAGTGCGTAGTAACTTCGTTGTAAGCTACTCCCAGAACATGTCAACTGCATGGAGTATGTAGCATCTTCGCTGTAAGTCACACCCAGAACATGTCAATTCCATCACACTTACTGCACAATTTATTGTCAGTGTTGGTCTGTTGCACTACTGGCCGTTTGTTAAGTGTAAAGAATGACACTCTGCCTGGCTGGCTTTTTATGAGTAAAAGCTGCTGAGTTGCTGCCTGTGTCAACGCCAATGCCGTTGACATTTAAGACGATGTTTTTTTCTTCTCTCTTCTCTTCATTCATTTACTAAAACCTTGCCCGGTGGTGTATCATCATGTCAATATTTCCTGGGTTTTTGCGTGGAAATTTCTTGTTTTTCTTCTAAGAGTGTGGTGACTGTATGCACTTTAGAGGTGAAGACGAAGGAGGTCTTTTTCTTCTTTCCTTGGCATTGTTGGTTACGTATTTAGAAATTGTTTTGCAACTCATCTCCTTTCAACATTCTGTGGCAAGAGTCCTTGTATATTGGAAATGCCATTTGAGCTTGAAACGACGACGCATTTTTCCTTCAAATAAACGAATTGTGTTAAGGAAAGGAAGATAGAATGTTAAGGGGGAAGAAGAAGAAGACTTAAAGCATTTACTTTAATTTGATTTAAACTACTCGTGTACCAGCAGTATTTCAATAAAAAAAAAATTTAATTTTATGACTGGCATCGTAAAAATCGTATTTTTTTCCTGTGGAATTTTTCTTTCTTCCTCTCTCGTTTTACAAAAACAATTTCAATGACAACAAAAGCTCCTAAAGACAGAAAGAAAAAAGGAAAGAATTTACGAGCGTGTGATATTTTTTTTTTTATGTGTTACTGCAGTGGTACGTACATACATATGTACATACATACGTCGTTGAAACGAATTTTATGTTGGCGTAGTTATCTGAAGCAGATTTTATGCTTTTCATATGCACAGATTGATTCATTAAAATTTATTTTCCCTGAGTAAATATTGTTGTTGTTTTCTTTTTGTTGCTTTCTGTCTACCAAAAAAAGGGTTCTTTTTCTCTTGCTTTTGTTGCCGCCTTATTTTTTTATGACTTTTAAGGGCAAAAGTTTTACGCAGTTTTTTCACCCTCAAAATCGTTTTATGAAACATAAAAATAATGAAGATACACAACAGCAGCAGAGTAGTAGCAACAGAGTAGCAGCAACAGCAACAGCAACAGCGTGACAGCAACAAATAACATTTAAAATTAATTACACATTTTAGTGTAAAACAAAGTCAAGCAATATAGCCGTAGAGAGGGGTAATGACATGGAGACACTCATTTGAAAATTACCAGGAGTTTTAAACACAATAAAAAAGGAAAACTTTTTCAATTACGCAGGAGAGAGATGTTGTCTCTATAAAGGAGACAAAAATTCATAAAATTTGTTGTGTCTGTGATAGTATAGACAAACAGGTTTATGGCTGAGCTACGGAATATCATTGTCATTGGCTAGCTATCGTAATATCCTAAAGAGAATAGTATGCCATGAAGGAAACTCTATTCAGAGAGTCCACTCCTCTGAAAGACTAAAGGAATTTTGTTTAGGATACAGATTTCCTATAGCAAATATGACACCTCAGCTTAGCCAACCATTTGCATACTTGCACCTCCACTAGCTGTTAAAGAATGTGTTGCAGACAGTCGAACGTTATGGGTTGTGTTGGGAAATGTAATTTTGGGCATCATTATATACCAGAAAATTAAGAGCTTTACTTATTGCTGTTATCGGTTGTGCTGTTAAATTGCTTAAATGAGCACAAAACAAGCCAACGTGATTGTTTAGGTGTAAGCGGATAAGAAAGAGAACCGTATGGCAGGTGTCCTCGCTTACTTAATCATTATAAACCTTTAGTCAGGATTGCAACCACGCTTCTCACACCACTTATGTTGCGTTTGTTACTTTTAACGATCAGTGGAGAGACCTTCAGTTTAAAGACGACTCTGACCGACAGATTTGTGGGAAACTTTTCATAAAAATTTTATTTTACTCTCAGAGATTTTGCCAGAAGACTGCAGAGAGGAAGTCGGTGAAAAAGTCAGGGTTTGAACTACAGAATCTTGTCTAATAAGCCAACACACTACATACTAGACTATGGAAACTGACTTCGAATACTGTTATCGTTAATTTACAGTACAATTGGAGTATAATAATCCGTTTTTGTTCTGCAATTTAAAATAATGAAGTGAACGCCATTTGGTATTAACAAGACGATAACAGGAGTCATGTAACACGATTGATTTTGGCTTTATTAGATGAAAAGTTCCCACAAAAAATAGTTTTGTGATGTTCACTGGCTACCAAGATCATACGATTTGGTGCCGTTTTACTATTTTGTATGGATATGCCAAGGACCGTGTCTACCCCAATAATACAATCACTTTGGTGCACATAACAAGTAACATTCGCCAGGCTATCGCTGACATACGCTTTGAAATCTGCGAAAAAGTGTTTGAAAACCTTCCTAACAGGATTGACTGCTGCAACCAGTCCACAGGCCGATATTTAAATGATATTTTATTCGGTTTATAGAAGTCACCATAATCTAGTGGGTAGTGTATTGGCTTATGAGACGTAAGACCATGGTTCAAAACCCAGGTCAAACATCTCCAATGAAACTAAATTTGAATATTCCTTCGGCGACTTCCTCTCAGCAGATTTCCGCCACAAACTCTGGGAGTAAATAAAAATTGCCATGAAACGTTTTTTAAAGAAATTTGTCGTTCCGAATCGACACTAAACTGTAGGTTCCGTTACTCATGTATAAAATTAACACACACAACATAAGTGGTGTGAGAAACTAGGTTGAAATCCTGTGTATATTTGTATTTGTGCATTAAATTGAAAGAAAACAACATGAATTATGTTTAATTTATTAAAATTTAATTAAAATTCCAACGTATTTTTTCTTCTTCAAGTATTTTTTTTTTTAAATATTTTATAAAATATGTATGCCAGTGTGTATTTATGTATAATTAACTGCATTCAACACACAAAAAAACCAGAAAATAAACAAACTTTCTATAGAACAAATCAGAATCCTATTAAAATTACAGAAATTACAGACAATAACAAACAGGAATGAAATACATTTGCTAACCCGGCGTTTCCGTTTCTCTGTATGCTTACACTAACACTAACATTAACACACACAGGCACACATACACATTTAGAAAATTATAAGTAGAGCAACAAATTCACAGGAGAGTAATTGAGGGAGCAGAGAGAGAGAGAGAGAGAGAGAAAACCTAACGAAATAAAACACAGAAATCCAAGCAACCGTTAATCTATGGCCACAATAATACAGAAAATTTTTAAAAACAGTGAACTACAATGCGAATATAAAAATGGTAGTTATTGTTGTTGTTGTTGTTGTTGTTTCAACTATGAATATATTACAGTACACTTGCCATTGCACATGTTACTCAAATGATGTCATTTACAGCGACAATGTCATGTTATTGCTGTGTGTTATACTCGCCCTGTTGTTTGTTGTTGATAATGGACTGACTAGTGCTTGTGCTATTGTAGTTGGTTGTGTGTGTGTACATATGTGTGTGTATGCTTGTGGTACTGCTGCTATTTGCTTTCAGCCGTGATATTGTGGTATGTTGGTGATATATGAAGTCACTGTTTAACCATCCATCAAACCGACAAACTAATGAGAAACAAACAACACAACAGGAGCAGCCAAGTAATAAGGGAAAAAAGCACACAGCGAAGCTGTATAACTGGATTTTACACTTCCATACATCTGAGAGAGAGAGAGAGAGAGAGAGAGACAGCAAGCAACAGATAAAAGCATTACAGTGTTAAACATACACATTTGTAAACACAAACACACACACACACACACTCTGAAATAAATAAACTTATATGGCGGATTAACAGCAAGCAAAAGAGTAAGAGAGAGAGAGGGAGACAGTGAGAGAATAAGTATAAAAACCCAAAACAAAACAAAAAACCCGTCTAAAGCAAGCAAGAAAAAAAGGAAAACAAAAACAGCAAAAAGGGACAAAAAACAATAACAACGTCATGAAAATAAACAAGAGCAAGAGATCACGCACAACTTGTTCCTGTAACCACAAGTGTAAGCCTCAATAAACAATGCATAGACAAGCAAACATGTTTGTTGTTGTTTTTTTCCTATACAAACTGTTGGTGTTCTTTTATTGTTTTTTTTTTTCAGCAAGCCACCAACGGAACGCCATTATAAAATATTTTTGCTGAGCGTATTAAAATTATGAAGTGCTAAAAGATTTTAAACGGATTTTATGTAATCGCATGGAATGGAATATTAATGAACATGATAAACAACAAAAAAAAAAAAAAAAAAAAAAAAAAGTCTCTCCATCATTTGATATTTAAAAGAGAGAGAAGCTATACATGCTGTTTTATTTTCTTTGTTTGCAAGTGTGTTAGTGTAATGTGTGACCTTAAATAATTTGAAAAAGCTGTTGCATACTTTTAAGCTGCATTAAACATAAATTGAAAACAGTTCACAGTGTGATCACAGTGAAGGTTAAGTGCTGTAATACACTCACTCGTACGATGGTTTAACAAAAAAAAAAATTTATTTTACAACACAAACAACAACAAACACTGTCTGTGTATTATTGTTATTCATAACAACAGAAATATTTTTTTTTTATTTACATTTTTATTACCATTTAACATTTAGATATTTAGATAGCGTTTGAGGATAGGTGTGTGTGCGTATGCTTGCGCGTTTGTTTATTTATTATTCGAATCTCTATAAATTGTAATTTATATGACAATTTAAATCAATATTATTTGTATTTTGTATTGTATTGGTAATAAATTTCCATTTCATACAATTTGAACATTTTTTGTAAGGCATGCACAGTGGCATTGAAGGCAGAATATTTGATTAATAAATGAAATTCTTATAAAATAATGAAAAAAATGTTCATTTCATTGATTTTTGTTAAAAGATATGTTATTACGCTTACTTAATTGGTTATTACAATTCATTAGTCAAGACAACAACCTAAGCCTTCACGCTAGCCATTTAGTATTCATGAGTGTCAGTTTAAAATTGTCTACGAATGACGGATTTTCGAGAAACTTTTCTTGACAATTTTGTTTTATTCTCAGAGTTTTTTTTTGCCAAAATAACTTACTAGTCTAGTATGTTGAGTAAAGAATATCTGAAAAAATGGCTTTGATACTATAGTCCTTTTTCTGTGCCTTCTGTTGGTGCCTTTATCCCTTTCTTATAATCATAACTACACTTATGCTTGCTTAGAATCTGCCACATATTTTCTACACTCATAAAATAAATATTCGATAAGATAACTACTAAGGAGCTGTTGAGTTGCTTACATAATTGATCATTACAAAACTTTAGTCAGGACCACAACCTAACTTCTTACATCACTTATGTTATGTGTGTTAATTCTGTACATAAGCAGCTGTGCCTACAGTTTAAAGTCGACTTTGAACGACTGATTTCTTGAGAAACTTTTCTTGGAAATTTTTTATTTACTCTCAGAGATTTTGCCAGAAATCTATTGAGAAAAAGTCACCGAAGAAATATTTTTTCTTATTTTGCTTTGTTGGGGATGTCTGACCTGGGGGTCCGAACCGTAGTTCCACGTCCAATAAGCCAACACACTATCTATTAGCCTGCGGCAACTACTTTTAAAGAGTCATCCATAGCAGAACGGTAACAAAGGCAGATTTTCAAAGATATTAGACAGCAATTCAAAGGATTTGCCAGTCTGGTCGCATTCTGGGTCCATGTTTCGTAGGAGTTTTGCTTTAAAATAGAAAAAGACTATCTGAGCAGTCTCTCCCTGCTAGATACCAGATCACATTTAAATTCACAGTAATGAGCAGGCAGATTAACTTGCTAGGAGTGGAAGCTTTTATGTCACCGATAGGTACAAAACCCTTCTGTAGAGTACATGAGATGTTTAGGAAGGCATAGGCGGCAAAAAGGAAGGAAAAAGAGAGGTGGAGACTCTTCTCAAGCCAAGTAGGTTAAAGACAATCTTAAATTTTTGTTGTGTAATTGCCATGAGAACAGCTCAGACCAACTAGAAATAGTAGCCTAAGGTGAACATTTGTTCAGAATAGGAATTACTTTAAACCTCATTTGATGAGGAAAACTAATCACCATAATAAATTCTTGGAAACTAAGCGGCGGTAATACATCTCAGAGGGAAGGGCATGATTATGTATTTGTCATGGTAATATTGGGATTGGTATGGTAGCTTGGGGGCAATATATCAACTCACTTAGCTAAGAAACTGTTGAAGGCCACAGTATTAAAAGAGTCTCAAAAGTGATAATTAGCTACCCAGACGTACTAATTTTTGAAATAGGCTCCTCTTTAGTACATCAGGTTGTTTTATACATCCATTTACACGAAAATAGAAGTCCGCAGTAATGGAGCAGCAATATTTACCCACATTTTATTCACATTCAACCCACTGTGCTATGTGCTATCTGTGTTACTTGTTGTAATAATAATAATAATGCCAGTCACTGTTGTCTCTTTACATGTAATGTGCTTGTGTTTGCGAGTGTGAGTATAGCATATGGCAGGGTATGTATGTGTATGTATGCGTTGTCTCGTGTCAATTGATATCGTCATTGTTAGCTACAAATAGACTTCTATGAGCACATTTAATACTAAATAAACAAAACTATTCGATAGCAAAATTTATGCCGTTATTATTATTGTAAAAAGCAGTTATTTTGTATGTATGTACGTGTGTGCATAAAATGTATTGTAAATGTGCTTAAACATGTGTGTGTTTTTGTTGTTTTTCATTTTATTTTTATTTTTATTAGTTCCTCTATGGATTTTAGTGGTTTTCTCTCTATCTCTCTCTCTCTCTTTCTATTATTACTGTTTGCTTGCAAACAGCCATAGATAAACAACAACAAATCTAAACAGTTATACACTCTCAGTCATGATCTCTAATGTAGAATACTTATGTGTAAATAAACAACAAATCTAAACAAAGCAGCCCCATTTGCTTTGCTTGCTTGTTATAATAACGCAAGAGTATGAGAGGGAGAGTGAGAGAATAAAATCGAAATAAAAATAAAAAATAAAAAAACGGTAAAAACATGTTACTGTTACTGTTGCTGTACACTTATAGTTAATGAGTGTTTTGTTATGGTAGTTGTTGTTTGTTTGCTGCTTTGTGGTTAATCGTTTGCAATGTATTGTTATTTTTATTTTTTTTGTTTATTTGTTTTAGTTGTTGTTGTTGTTGTTGTTGTTATTACTGTTATATATTGGCATCATCATTATTAACATCGGTTTTGTTTTTCATTTACATAAACATACCCTCTCATATATTTATAGAAATGGATTAGAAAGATTGTTGAGGAAACCATTTATTTAAAACAAACACACAACACACATACATACACGCCTTACATTTATTATACTCATTGATTTAGTTAAGTTCGGGTTTTTCTCTCTTTTTTTTTTTTTTTTTGTATTTTGTTGATGCATGATAGCATGCTTGACTGAATAGTTCGACTTAAACTAGGGATCTATCTATTGATAGTATTGGTGAGAGCTGAACAGAGAAATTTATTACTCTCTTTAAATGCATGTTATGTGTGAGTGAATTATTGTGATATTTTTGGGAGGGATGTTGTATCTGATGTGTTATGTGTGCTTGCTTTAATATTTTAGTGGCAACATTTGCTATTTTTGCCATTTAATGAGTGCAATTTGTGTGATACAATTATCTTCTCTCTTGTAGAGTTTTTTTATATTAAAAACGACAGATAGAGAGAGAGTGAGAGAGAGAGTTAGAGAGAGAGAGGGAGTGATAGAGAATAAAATCAGAACCAAAATAAAACCATCATTCAAAACCAACAAACGGAAGGAAATCAAGACACAGCGTGGCAGTGAAAGAGAACAGTTAGAGTACAGAGAAAGGATGGAATAGAACAAGAGTGGAATAAAGCCCCGTAGGAAATTGATTGAAGAAATAGAATTTTTTTAAGTCCTGAATAATAAAAGAATTTGAAGACATTGTAGTTAAGTAGAGTGTAGAGTGTTACGAATTTAAGCAAGAGCTCATGATTTAAATCCCAGCTCTGACAAATATGAAACAAAAAGATTTCTTTTAGATTCTTTGTGGGACAAAAAGTCGAAGAGTAAAATAAAATTGTCATGAAAAGTTTTTTGAAATCTGTCGTTTGGGATTGTTTTTAAATTCGTGGATAAAATTGACGCCCGCATGTATGTGAACAGGCAGATTGACTTGCCAAGAGGGGAGCTTTACAGTCACTGATAGAGACATAACGTTTCCGTAGAATCCATGAGATGTCTAGGAAGATATTGACGGCAAAATGAAGGATAGAGAGAGGTGGTGACTCTTCTCAAGCCAAGTAAGTTTAAGACAAACTAAACTTTTGTTGAAGTATTACAATGAACAGTGATCAGACTACCCAGAAATAGTAGCCTAAGGTGAACACTTGTTCAGAATTGGTTAAAAAAAATGATTTCTTTTAGATTTCCCGTGGAAAAATCTCGAAGAAACCTGTCGTTCTGACCACTCACGGATAAATTTAATGCACACAACATAAGTGGTGTGGGAAGTTAGGTTATAATCCTGGGTTCCACCACTCATGTATAAAATAAACACACACTCAACATAAGTGATGTGAGAAACTAGATTCTAATACTGACTAAGGGATTGTAATAAGCAATTGTGTATGTATGTATGTGGCTTACACTTGATTGGGATTGAAATGATCAAC
Source organism: Sarcophaga bullata (assembly GCA_005959815.1). Lineage (NCBI taxonomy): Eukaryota > Metazoa > Arthropoda > Insecta > Diptera > Sarcophagidae > Sarcophaga > Sarcophaga bullata. Next base: position 22,339 of record QOCX01000914.1, read on the forward strand.
AAAGTTGAGCAAGTACTTTGCTGTTCTGAGTATACATAGGCGAATAAGCCAACAGAGCTACTTTGACGTGGAAGTGAAGGAAACTACAGAACAACTTCCCTGTAACTGTCCATATTTAATAGAACGCACATAGAAATACTCTTGTTTGGAGCCTCTTGTTTCCTACCGGGTTACCGTTAATATATCTTAAAGCTGCTTTGGTGTGCGAGCGTGTTTCCTGTTGGAGTATCTGGTTATGTTTCTCTGATGCTATTGCTGTTGCTTTTGTTGTTCATTTTTTTTTTTTTTAATTGTGTTGTTACCGCTGATGCTAATAATGGGATATTCTTGTCATTGTGGTTGTTGTAATTGTACTTTACTTTGTATTTCAGAAAGAAAAAAAACATCATCAAATACAACATCAACATCAATGACATTAGCAGCAGCAACAATAGCAACAAAAATAGACAAAGACAGTCAACATAAACATGAAGTGTTGGCTTGCTTTGTGTGTTCCCTCTCCCACGCTTTAGTTGCCATCATTTGAAAGCATCTTTTGTTTTTCATTGTTGCTGTGACATTTGCCATCTTTAATTATCCTTTGCTTGAGTTCAGTTCATTTCATTTCTTGTCACATTTTTGTTTTCTTTTAGCACAGCATTTTCTTCCTCTTTTTTTCTCTATTTTTTTCGGTTTTGTATGGCATTGTACACAGTGAATGTTTTTCTTCTATTTTCTGTCATTTTCCCGTTTAACTATCAATTATAAATGTTTTCTTTTCTCTCTTTCTCTCCTCTCTCCCTCTTCCCCTTTCTTATTTAGCTGAAAACTCATTAACGTTTTCTTTTCTATTTGTCTGTCCATCTAGCTGTCTGTCTCGCCTCTAAATTTTTTTCTTCATTTATTCTCCTATTGGCGATTTAATGGATTTAATCTTGAGGTCAGTTTTTCTTTTTTTCTTTGGTTTCGTATGGTGGTGAGGGGGTGTACCAAAAACTTAAGTTTTTTTTTTTTGTCTGTTGTTGTTTGAAAACGATTTTTCATTTTTAACAAGTTAAAAGGAGGGCGATTAACGGCTTCAGTTTTTAGTTTCTTTTCTTTGTATTTCTTTTTTTCTTTTTTCTTTTTTTTTTCTTCTTGTTTTTTTAATTTTGAAAAATAGTTTGAAGAAATTGTTAAACTTTTTGTGATTGAAAGCTGTTTTTTTTTCATGTTTATTTCAACAATGAAAACAGAGATAAAGACAAGACAGGCAATTGGTTTGAAAAGGAGGGCTTACTTATGGCAAAATTAAAAGAATTTACAAAATAATCTTTGAATATAGAAAATTTATTGAGGGGGCTTTAAAGTTGACTAAATGCAGTGATCACTAGGTATTGTTTTTAAGAAAGCCGTATAGAGGCAATGCGTATTGCTCTCAAGCCACCCTACCCATCCCAATATTACCCTGACAAATACATAATCATGCCTTTCCCTCTGAGATGTATTACGGCAGCATAGTTTCCAAGAGTTTTTTTTTTGTTGATTTGTTTTCCTTATCACCTAGTCTACCCATTGGGCCTAAAGTAATTCCTATTCTGAGCAAGTATTACCCTTAGGCTACTATCTCTGGATGGTCTGATCTCTTCTCATTGCAATTACTCAACAAAAGTTCAGATTGTCTTAAACTTACTTGGCTTGAGAACAGTCTCCGGCTCTCTCTATCCCTCCTTTTTGCCGACTATGGCTTCCTAAACATCTCATGTACTCTACAGAAGGGTTTTGTACCTATCAGTTACATAAATGCTTCCACTCCTAGCAAGTTAAGCTGCCTGCTCATTACTGTGAATTTAAATATAATCTGCTATGCAGCATCTGATCAGGTCTCCCTCGATCAGATATTCTTCTACTATTTTAAAGCAAAATTTATACGAACCATGGACTCAGATGGCAACCAGACTGACAAATCCTTTGAATTCTTTTCCAATTTCTTTAAAAATCCGACTTGGTTACTGTTCAGCTGGGGATAACTCTGTAATAGTAGTTGCCATAGTCTAGTAGGTAGTGTGTTGGCTTTTTAGATGTGAGGCCACGGTCTGACATTTTCCGCAAACCAAAGATGAAAAAATTTTTCTTTGTTCACTTCCTCTCACTAGGTGCAGCCATTGCGCTGACCAACTTCTTCCTCTTCCCTGGTTTTGGCAGAACTTCGGCAGTACAGAGACTGCGTTTACTTGTGGCATCACAACGGGCCGCTATGCATGCTCAAGTGAGCTTCTTGATATCAAAAGCTACTATTTCGGCCTAATTTAACTTATCCTCTCAGCATGCCGAAACCTCTGAGGGTAAACAAAATTGCCATGAAAAGGATTTCTCGAAAATAATCTGTCGTTCGAAGTCAACTTTAAATTGTAGGTTCCGCCATTCATTTATAAAAGTGACGTTTTAAAAGTTAAGTTAGAGGGTTATTTCACTAAAGATAGGCTGTTCAGACTACTTACTTACTTTATTGATTACTGCCACCCATTTTAGTAAGGATTACAACCTAGGTTTTTACACCAGCTAGGGTGTGTTAAGAGGGACTTACAGAGTAAAGTCGATTCCGAACGACAGATTTCTTTCTCAATATTTTTCTTTTCTATTCTTTAATTTGATTTTCTTGCTTTTAAAGCTCTCAATGGGTTAATTACACAAATTAATTGCCGCTTGCCAACACAATTTAAGTTGTTCGGACGCAATGAAAAAGGGGAGTTATGGCTGGTAACAGGCAAGAAAACCAATGAAACTTCAATGATTGAAGATTTTTAGAAGAAGAAAATTAAAAACCACTTAAAACTGTTGCAATGAGAGTTTAATTAATAGGCTTAATGAAAGCTTCTTCTTTTTAACTCTTTTCTTTCTTTTTAGGAAAGTTTTTTAAAATCAGTGTGAAAGGTTTAAATACACTGTGGAAGGGGAAAACAAGAAAAAAACTATGTTTTGAGACAATAAAACTTACTTAATTGGTGATTAAAACTCTTAAGTCAAAGACTACAACCTAAATTCGTAGATCAAACATGTTGTGTGTGTTAATTTCATACATGAGTTAAGGGACCTACAGTTTAAAATCGCCTCCGAATGACAGATTTTTCAAGCAATTTTTTTTATTTACCTTCAGAGTTTTTGCCAGAAAACTGCTGAAGGGAAGTTGCCTAGTTCAAAGTATTCATTCAGTAAACTTCGTGGCCTCTGACCTTCTGAGGAGATAATGTTTGAAACGAAAATTATAAAAAGGTCAGACAGCTCTACCTTTTGGGAGGAGCATAAGCATAAGTTCCTCGAAACTGCACACAATATAATAATTTGATACATTTACTCTAAAGGCTAGATGGCAACCCTATTATTCTATAACCTGCTATTGTAAAGAAATCAATTGCATACCTACAAGAAACTCGTTTAATAAAACAGATGTTAAGCAAAGAAGAAATTATAAGAAAATGAGGGCCTCCCCTTATGCTGCTTAAAAGTACGGAAAAGAAATAAGCATCCAAACAAATAATAAATGTTTCCCCATTCTTGCTAATTTTATTGGAAAAAAGTTTTCCGATTAAACGAGATGACTTGGCCCCCTCTCTCCCCACACTTGTTTTGTGTGTTAAATAATTGTGTTGAATAAAAAAGTTTTCAATACACACACACACACACAATATTTGTCATAATAATTTAAAGGAATTTCGTTTTAAAAATAAAATTATTCGTTTGCCTTCCGGAGCAATGTGTATTAAACTTTCATTCTGATTGCAAATAATTGTCTCTTTAAACACACACACACACAGACAGAGAGAGAAGTAAGCTTTTATTACCACACCACCACCCCTGTCAAACAACTAACCAACCAACCTCCATTATAATTTAAGAAGCGATTTAAGGAGCATATTTTCTCTCTAAAGTAGCACGATTAATTTCGAACATGTCTCTCCCCAACAAAAATAAGCTACTGTTAGTTATACAATACATACATACATACATAAAACCTATACCTATACCATGCCTCTACCATCATACAGATTGGAAAAAGCCTCTTTGTGTCTGTTATAGGGCGTTAAAAAGTATAATGAAATAACAAACCAACCATAGACGAAGTGCTTCATGATATTGATTCCATCATCATCATCATTCATCATCATCACGTCATCATCATGAATCGTATCGTATGCTATGATTAAATAACAGTAACAGGTAACAGTAACAGTGTTTGCCTATGTGTCTGTCCGTGCATATATATGTCTGTCTGTCTGTGTGTGTGTCATTGTTATTTGTATTTAACTCGTCATGGTATTATAATCGTGAATATTGTTTTCATCAAACTCATGCTAAAGTTAAGCACACACAATATGAGTGATTGAATGAAAATCATGATGAAAATGAAAACAAATAAGGAAGCAACGTCAAGTGGGCAACGGCTTTTATGGTACCCTATCATAAACAATAAATTAAAGGCAATTGTAGAAAAACAAGTTTAACAATGCAGTTGCTGTAGATTAATTTAGTTGACCTGCTTAAAGGCTTAAGAACTTGTGACATGTGGTATCCTGTGGTTTCTAGAACTTGACAAGGTAAGTAATCGGTATAAAATAAAAAATCTTAAGCTAACGTAAGTCCAGCCGTGTAACGAATTCAGCTCAATGGTCTTTTTTGGTCAACATCATGTGAACTCTTTATGGTTTGCAAGTCAAGTGAATATCTGATGAAATTATATTGATAACCAGGGCCGTCTGAGGGTAATTTCCTGGGTGTGGTTTCTTGCCTAGGTTGAACTATACATTACCGCTTACAGGAAAGTCCAGAATCCTCTTTCTTTTTTCATCGAGCAAAGCAACGAATTATCTCATTATCCCTGTTTGGGCGACATCATGTCGAACTCGTTATGATTTACAAGTCAATCGAATATATGACGGTTTAAACTTTAAATTACCACTTTCTGAGCGTTCAGAATCATTTGGTCTTTGCTATCATTGGAAAGAAGACAAACTGTTTTGTCTTTTGCGAGATAATTCATTAAGATTTTAGCGGGTTTAACAACTAAGCCCTAAGCACTAAGTGGCTGTAGTCTAGTATGTAGTGTGTTGGCTTATTAGACATGAGGTCTTGGTTCAAACAACAGCTCAAACCTCTTAAGCAAATAAAAAAAAGGAAACATTTCTTTCGGCGATTTTCTCTCAGCAGACTTCAGGCAAAAACTGGCATGAATATCTGTAAGTGGGTTGTGTAAGAAGCTAGGTTGTAATCCTTACTAAGGGGTTGTAGTAACCAGTTAAGAAGGTAGATACTAAATACCTTGCTGCACTATTCTGCGAATACTGCTGACAAGGTTCTTATGAGGTGTTATGAGGTAGGAACCCAGCTATATTCTTGAGGTATTACCCTGCATTATACCTCGAGAACCTTATGAAATCTTTAACGGATGGCATATCATGGTAGATAGGTCGATTGGAGTGGTGGCTTTAATCCCAAAAGCTCCTGTAAGCACGCATAACCGTCCGTTGTGACGCCACAAGTACACGCAGTTGCTGTACTGAACGAGTTCCAACAAAACTGAGGAAGAAGTTGGTCAAAGCAAGAGCGGTGCATTAAAAGTAAGAGTTCCCTATGCTGAAAAACCAGTCTGAAAGTTTAAAAAACTAAGTTATATGCTTGACATTAATGGATGATAGCTCCGTCCAACTGACAAGGATTGGAGAGCCAAATAACCTCGCAAAGAATGGTCATTGACAAAGAAATGGATAACAGTCTCCTCTCCTTCAGCAGCTCTACAGCCACGGCAGAAGTCGTTAGACGGGCGCTGCATTCGTTCCGCGTGTCTTCCCATAACACAATGACTGTAAGCATGGCCACTGTAATGGGAGATGACGTTATGATCATACACCATGAAAAGTGATAAACACTTCTATGACACTTTCCTTACCCTTACCTAACTTAACTTAAGTATGAGAATGCAGAATTTGTAACCGAAGCTATATCTTCTAAAGTCGCTATGGTGTCACCTCTTTTATCTATCACAGAAGGAAACGTTTGCAAATTTCTATGAGAATAAGGTGGGCTACCGTTACATTGTCGTCTAGCAGTTCTATTTCTATCTTCGTTCCAGGGTAAGTAACTATTAAAAAGACATTTGGGGTCATACCAGAGGGTCTTACTGAAAAGTCCAACTCTTCAGTGGTCCCAGCACTTGATGCTCTAAAGGAAGTAACACAATAGTTTGAAGGGCTACCATGTGACCTAAGTGCGTCCATCCGAATTTCTAAGGTGAATGGCCACCTCTACCTCAAATTTTGTTACAAAACATTATAAATCAGTGGGGTTAGATGGCGCTGCTGTTCTGCAAGTTGAGTAATCATATACCTCTTGCATGCCTATGAGCGTAATGGCATGATGCCTAATACCTCCCCCATCTTCTCCTCCTCTTTCGCATGAATTTGCATAAGAAAAATAAAAACTTTTTAAATTGCTTTTTGACATGCAACTCAGGCCTCTACCATCCTCTGCCATTCTATTAAAATTCACTGTAGGGTGCTGAGTACAAAAAAAATAATTTTTTTTCTTGTATTGCTTGCCACAAGAACACGGCCCATTAAAGAAAAAAAAAACAAACAAAAAAAAAAGAAGTAGAAGAAGAAGAGTAGTCACTGTTTGTTGAGTGTCTTAATGTGTATTCTTTTTCAATCTCTCTCTTATCTATTTCAGTTAACAGACTAAATAAGTATAAACAGTTCGAAAACTAACAACAACAACAACAACAACAACTACTAAACGTAAACAGAATTTATAATAAAAACTACCACCACTACGGCTGCTGCTTAGCGACGCAATGCTATGCTTCATGCTACCCCAGTGCTAGTGCTACTACCTACCTACCATATGCTAAAATATTGCTAAAGGAACGGGAATTAGAAAACAGCAAACGAAGATGGAAAAGAAGAAGGAGAACAAAATTAAAAGCTCAGCTGTGTATCGCATATTGTTGTTGTTGTTGTTGCTACTGTTGTTGCAAGCAGCAAAATCGTACGTGTACAAAGGCATACAACAACGGTAATTTGTAACAGATGTTCTAGAGTACCGCTGCATGACGTCGTGCTACTTTGTGGCATGCACGAGTCAAAGTATATAGAAGTTGAATAAACTGACACACGGAGAAAACACAAAATTCTTAACTTCCGGATATCTATTACGTCATAAGTCATCATTGGTACCCCTTAGTTAGCATAACCCCGCAGTCGGCATAATCTCACCTTAAAATAATCAAAATACCGGCTCTAAACATGCAATTTAAGCCCTCAATGGCAATGCGTTTTATGTTGTTCAAGACCGTAGGCTGAAAGCTCGCATGAGAGGCATGTTGAGCTTGAGCATGTTGAGAAGCTATGGAGATAAGGAGGAGAATAAGACTGTCCTTCAGCTACTGTGTACCCGCCCTGCACATTGTTGGACGAAAAAGAGGCTTCTTGGTGCCTATTATATGGAGGATCTAGATGAACTCTCAAGCATTGCTATTGGTCGTCTGATCCGCTTCATCGGAAGCTTCGAGTGGTTCCGGGACTAGGGAAAAGTCTGAAACTGCAGTTATCACTATAGGCGCTGTGTGTTTCCTAAGTGTTTGCGTTCATAACTTCATGGTGGCGACAGCCATTTCTATCTACCTACCCACCTACTGCCATGGTTTAGGTCCGTCGTTTTGAGAAGTCAGTGAATGGTTTTGAACTACTTCAACAACTAAAAAAATCATCTTCGTTTTTAGTTCGTGTCCTTCATTCATTATTTAAATACCAAACAACAAATTCTGTCCTCATCTGACAAATTCATATGCAAGCAAGTACATCACAAATATTTTCTTCAAGTGTATGTGTACGTGTACGTGCACGCGTACGTGTTGTGGCATTAGTAAGCGAGTAAGCGTGAGTGAATTTGTAGTGAATGAAAATTGATATCAAGTGAATACTACTTAAATATGCCTTGTCTTGTCCCATACTTCACAATAGAGAGAGAGAGAGAGAGAGAGAGAGAGAGAGAAAGTGTGCGAAAAAAAAACCTTCGTACTTTATGGCTTAAGGTGGTGGTGTTGGTACATTCTCGAAATAATAAAGTTGTTGCAGTACAAAGAAAAAATAAAGCTCTACACAGTGAAATAGAAAAAAAAGTGGAAAAAAACAATTGAAAACAGAAAGATAACATTCACACACACATACGTACGTAGGCACGTACGTTAAGAGTGTAAAACCTGTGAAGCCTAATTTTATTAACCCTTTCAAGGTTCTTTTTTCTTTTTTTCTGTTTGCTGTTGTTGGTTTGCGACAAGATTAAAAGCATTTGCGAAGCAACGGCATCATACAAGAAAACTTAAAAAGGCATTTGAAATCAATACGAAGGCAAATTAAAGTTGAAAAGTTTTTCTTAAGTTTTCGTTTTCGTTTTCGATTTCGTTTTTTTTTTTTAAATTTTTTTTGAATTGAAAGTCAAACTTTAAAATTAAAATTTAATTTCGAAAATCCTTGTATTGGGGAGCACATTTTTAAAGTTCAAAGGATTCAAGGAATTGAAAAAGTTTTACAGAGAAAGTGCTTAAAATGGCCATAAAGGAAGAAAGACACATGCACACAACAATTAAAAACGATTTTCTGGGGGCAATAAAATTGAAAATTTTTTGGAAAATCATTGGCATTCTGATTTCAATCTCTAAGAGAATAATGGAGAAACACAGCTCTTAGATTCTTTAAAAGGGGAAGGCCTACTGTTGATCATCCTTCCGTTAATATAAGAAGACTTTACGCAATTAGCAATGCGCTTCCAATTGTTTTAAAACGCAATCGCGTTGAAGCTTCTTAGGAGTACTTGGGGTTGTTCTACCCCCATATGCAGACGTTTAAGTGTCGTTTCAAATCTGGGAACAAAACATGAATCCATCACAACACATCCGACTGGCTCTCATGATGCAAATCAAAGCCAAATTGTCTTGCCAGCTAATATGGTCATAACGATCGGATTTTTCTCTCAATTTTCTCTCAAATTCAATTTATTAGCCATAGTTTCTCCAAAAGAAGTGAAATTTTCAGCACTGCGTACAATGTGATGATGCACAGGATTCAATCTCTTCACATTTCTTCATAAACCAACCAATTCCAGAAGATCTATTGTGATGACACAATAGCTCTGTAATGCTTTAAAAGTGCTCATCACCTTTGTAGTTGATTTGAATTATTTTTATGCCTTCTTTGGTTATTATGGGATTCATATTCGTAATTGGCAGATCCCTACACGAAATAATTGGATGCAGGATAATGAATGCCAGTTACGAGCTGTCAATGCTTGAGACGTATAAGTCAAGTGAAGGAAATAATGGCAAGAGCACGCCAAGGATAGCTGTTCCCAACCCTGGTACTATTCAAAGCAGCAATATGTTGCATTTTGTTCAAGATCGTACGCTGAAAGCTCTTCTGTTGCCATGTTTTAGTGAAGAAAACTCTTTCTAATTTGTTGCTTAAACTCCAGAGAAGTAGGCTCAGCACTGTTGTTGCGGTTATTATGGAGTATTGTATTTGAACAGTTGAAATCCTAGCCAGACTTAAAAACGAAGGAGGAATCTCAGAAATGCCTTAAAAATTCAAAGAGTGCTTGAAAATAAAAAATTTTTAAGTTTCCTTAAACACTAGACATGAAAGCAAACATAAATAGAGAGTAAGTATCGTTCCCACGACAAACGTTTCTACGCTGCGGAACGACCCGACCACAAATCGACCAAGGATTGTCAACCCAGCGAAAGCTGTTTCAACCTGAAGTTTTTTTTTTTCCCCAAAAGAAAAAAATGCAGAACTGTTACAACAACAACAACAGAATAAGTATAGCACGATGTGTAGAGCAAAAACTTAATTCAACTTTACTGTACTGTACTGTACTGTACTGTACTGCAGTGACATTAAAAAGCTAATTTTGCAAAAAGAATTATTTTTCCCTAAAGTCCTTGGAATATAAAACATTTTTATTTGAAGAATCAATTTAATTAAAAAAGAAAAAAACAAAACAAAAAAAAACGAAAACAAAAAACGAAACGAGAACAATACAAAAGAGAAATAGTTTCGCTTTAATTTTAAAGTTTCAAAAAACTTTGTGCACAACATATTCCCACCATTTTGTTTTTCCAAAAAAAAAAAGTTTTATTTTCCCAACAACCAATAACAAGCAACAACGACAACAATCATGGTTTCCTTTTTAGAGAAAATTATCTATTTAAATGGAAATGCTCAACATGTGTCAACCAAAACAATAAAATTTATTAAAAAAAAAACACGACAACAAAAAATATTGAAAACAAATCAACCAATACGCACCAGGAATACTAAGGACAAGCAACGATAAAGATAAAAGTTAGTAGAATTAGAGAGAGAGAGGAGAGGGGGAAGTAACAAGTTAAAATCCTGACACTAATTAGAAGCCTTAACCAATCAGTAAAACATCACCAACCAACAATATTTTCTAGTTGCTCTTCATTGTAATCATTAATCATGTGAAATGTAATCAACCAGAGAGCGTGAGAGAGAGAGAATGCCTGGTGGTATCCTTTTCCCCATGGAAAATGTCGTTGAAGAATTTATTGTATTCGTTCGTATTTAAAAGGACGTGTACAAGCATCTCTGTATGTTAGCAGGTCTGTGGTAAGTTTGTAGTGTGGTTTGAAGGCATAAAGTATGAGGAAAGGGGAAAAATTAATAGAATTTTCTTGTCTCAATTTCTGCTTTCCTTTTTGTTCTCATGTTTCTTGTTCTCATATTCGTTCTCATTTTGATTTTTGTTTTTGTTTTTGTTTTTGTTTTTTTTTCCTACTGCTTTACGGCATTAAGTGAATTTTATTGTTGTATTAATCCGATTTCTTAATGTGCTTTATACACAGTGGGAGACAAAAGTAAGGTGTCTCAGTGGCGTAGAAATGTTTCTTCTTGTTTACTTTCATTAAAATAGGTAGGGAAGATAGAAGTTGGCTGGGAATGTTTTGCATAGGTTGTGTGAGTTTTCGTGAAGATCCCTCCTCAAAAGGCAAGGATCACTTAGGACCACTTCTATAGAAGGCCAATTCGATTCGGCTACTGCTAGTTCAGTTAAAAACGACAGAAAATGAGAAGTCAAGCATCACTGTCTCGTCAAAGCAAGAGGTTGGCAATAATACATGAAGTGAACGATAGTTCATCCTCCTCTTCAGAACCACAGCTCTGTAGAAGTTATTTGAGGAAATGCCAACAGAATCACCGTCTCTCTATAGCAAGTGGTGGATACTAGTACATGAGATGAACGACAGTCCATGCTATTCTACACATCCTTAGCTCCTGTGGAAGTTATTTGAGAGAATACCAACAAAACAGCAACAGTGCGTGAATAGCCAATCGATTTAAGGACAGAAGATATTCAGTCATCTTCCTGATGCCAATGAAGTTGAGGCCCCCTTGTAAAAATGGCAGAAGTATACCCGCATTAACTGAATCAATTGATACACCTATGCCCTGTAATATGTCGGAAATTATATCCTCTGTTCTAGCCATTACTATTTCATTACAAATTGCTTCATGGACGACTACAAACAGGGATAGTTGGCTTTTTGTTTTCAGCACAGAGGTTCCGAATGAAGTTGTGTCCCCATGTAAAAATGGCAGGAGAATAACTGAAACAATTGCTACTCCTATGCGGTGTAACATGTGCGGTATAACACTCTCTTCCGGCAGTGATTAGTTCATCACTAGTTTCCCTGCATTCATGAAAGACGACAGACAGCGATGTACTCTTCGTTAGGGACTTGTTGAAAGCCTGATTGTTCGAGTAAATGAATCAAATTTCTGGGAAAAGATCCATTTAATGTTAGGAGTCTTAATATCTATTCCACAGGCTACATTTTCTAGCATTTTGACCTCCACAGAGAACCTCCTATGGCCTCCACAGAGTACCTCCTAATCACTAAACCCGAGAGTCTCAATTAGAATCGATAAGTAAAACCTCCTGCAGATTAAATTGTAAGACATCGAATACCCATTCTTTAACTTCAAAATACACAAACAATTTCACCATGTTTTTCCATTTTTGTTACCCACTGTTTTATGTTAATAATAAAGTGTGTGCGAGTGTGTGTGTTTACGACTGCAAATGTATTCATATATTCCATGATAATCTCTTAAAAATGCTGTTACAACAGCGCGTTAAAACATAGAGAAAACAGGACTACACAACATACATAAATAGGCACACATTTATAATAAAAGCAGTAACCACAATAACAACAACAACAACAACAACACAAACCAATACAAACAAACAAACAAACAAACAAACAATATGTTATTATTAACAATAAATCCCATTATTATTACAATATTTTCTTTCACTTTTTCTTCTTCTTCGTCTTTTTTTCAATATAACACATCTAAACAATCATATAGAAACGGCTATTTACAAGCATATTTCTATATATACGAGGGTGGTTTGGAAATTAGTAGAGTATACATTCTTCAGGTTTTTTTTATTGCTGAAATCTCTTAATCTGTTTTTCAAATGTAACAGGTGCTGGGTTTACGACAGCGTGTTCTAGGATGATGAACGAAGCCAAGCTTCATTCTATTTTAGGGGTTCCTGTACATTTACTTAAGGCAATCAAAAATTGATTGAGTAGCAATGTCTATAGGAGGTCATACGAGCTTGGAAGCTGAACACTGTAATGATTAATCAATTCACAGGTTTACGTCGGAAAGACTATGAGTAAAATCTACAAAATAAGGTCACATTATTGTTAGCTCAGACCTACTGAGCCACGTGATACGTTAAGCCTTCCAGAGGATGCCAGACGGTACTAAATTTCAAGGAAAGAAACCTGTGCCAATTCAAAACCAAATCTATGACTTCGCTAAAGATTTTTGAACAGAAATCTACCACCACTTCACTCTTGAGGCAAGAGAAGAAACCAGGCAATGGCCTTTATTAAGAACATCATGGCCAAGATAGGTGAAAACATAACCATCTAGCTGACATAGTCATGCGCCTGTTTTTCGTATGAGCAAGTTAGCACATGATGAAGTCGACATGGTCTAGTAGGCAGTGTGTTAGCTTATTAGACGTTTGGCTACAATTCAAACCCCAAGTCAGGTATCTTGAACAAAACGAAATATGAGGGCAATATTTCTTTACCGCTTTCCTCTCAGCAATTTTCTAAGAAAATCTCTAAGGGAAAATAAAATTCCAGCCTTTAAACAGTACATCCAGCCACTCATGGATAAAACTGACACACACAATATAAGTGTTAGAAGCTACCAAAGTATTGTCATACACTAAAGCTAGGTTGTAATCCTGACCAAAGAATTGTCATGACTTATTATGTATACATATACGTAAGGTAGCATATTATACCACAGTGTTTAAGCGTTGCTCTCTTAACTACAATCCAATGTTTACTCATAGATAATGCAACGTTTTTCTCTATTTAAGCCGTATTAACTATCGATCTGGCAACTTCCAGACTTTTAATGTTTTTCTATGTAGATTTGTTGTTGTAATTCCGCTATTCTAGCAAATGCTTTTATGCTTTACCTATGTTTTCTTTCTTAAAAGGCTATTAAAGTTCTAGGCTAGAAAGATAAAAATGCTTTAAAAATTTTTACCAAAAATTTTTAATTGTTTTCTGTCTGTCCCTCGTATGTTTATTTAATGAATGATTGTGCTATTAAAACTGAATGATAAAAACGAACAAAAAAAAAAAACTTCTTAAAATACTTTATTGCTTACAAACGCTTTCATATACACACATATGCATACACTCACACACATTTTCACACTCACCTATACACTATGAATACATGCATATTGCCTAGAAGTATACAATGATTGTTCGAAGAAATCAGTTTGCTTGTGTGCAAAAAACAAATCACTTTGATTTCAAGAATAGGCGAATGAAGAAACAAAAGCAATAACAACTACAATAACAACAAAAACAATAAGCTAAAAATGATTATTACACTTTAATCGTTGGCAACATCAACATCAACAACGCCATACACATCAATGTCATCATTTTCAACACCAAGAACAACAATAGCAAATACAATGGTGATGATACTACCACCACCACTAACCACTACTGCTACAACTACGACTATGAGTTGATATTAATGAATTATTACAGAGTATCTTTGGTTGTTATTTAAACACTCTATCTTGCTTGGTTCTTTGTTTTGTTATTCTCTTTTCTATCTCTCTCTCTCTCTCTCTCTCTCTCTCACAATATTTGTTTTTGCTTTCAAAAGGAGGCTTTTAAAAAAATTTGCTTTTTATTGTTTATTACTTGAATACACATAAACAATGTGTATGTTTTGTTTGTGGAAATGTGTGTGTGTGTGTGTATGTTTTTCTTTTAATTATCTCTCTCGGCTTTAATTGTAGTGTGTCTTGCCATACATACAATTCACACTCACATGTACACAGTCTATGGGTATGTAAAAGCATGAATATATTGTCAGTTTAAATTAAATTTATCAATAACTCTCTCTGTGTGTGTGTGTATACTGTGTATGTGTATGTGTATGTTTGTATTACTGATTTTAATAATACAGATTAATTGTATTCTCTCTTCATTATCTTCTTCCATACTTAAACTCTTGCTTATACACTCACACATACACACACACACACACACACGCACACATGCTTATATCAATCTTGATTTTAATGAATTATTTTTATTAAGTGTTACCACTTACATACACACTTACAATAGCACTACTGTGTTACGAATGATGCCTCAATTGAGATTGTGTTTTAATGATGATGACGATGATGTACATTGCCATACAGTGCTTGTAAAATTAAAGGAAACACTTTAAAAATTTTTTTTTTGTTTTATTTTTTTTTAATCTCCCCTTCAAGTGTTTTTATGTTTTATCATGTATTTTTTATTGAATTGATTACGTTTTTCTTGATAGTTTATTACGAATTTTTTTTTTCATGTTAACATCATACATACGTAATGATGACGAGATAATAAGAAATGCAATACTCAACAGTAAAGACAATCATTTAGGCCAACTTGACTGTGTTAATGATATGTTCTACTAAGCGAATCTAGTTCGATTTGGTTAGCCTAGACAACAATTCTAAGGGCAGGGCTATTCGTACTCCAGGGCTATTCTTCCCAAGACTGCTGGTGTAGTAAAATGAGAGCCAGGCAGGCATTCAGCCAGTACAGTCTATTACAAAAATCACTAGTAATCTTCAGCCAGTAACATTTTTAAGTCTTGCAATAAAGCTTTAACAATGAAACAAAGATTTCTCAGCAGCTAAAGGAAGTGGCGGCATACTCCAAATAGGTTTAAACCTAAAGATTGCAACCGCAAGATATGCCCGCTTTGTTGTCTTATTTAATTGGTCACTACAAACCTTTAGCTCAGATTACAACCTAGTTTCTCACACCACTTATGTTGTGTTTGTTAATTTTATCCATGAGTGGCGGGTCATACAGTTTAATGTCGATTCGGAAAGCCAATTTCGGAAACTTTTCATGGCAATTTTATTCACTGCGGCAGTTTTAGGCAGAACTATACTGAGATGAATTTGCCTAAAGAAACATTTTCTTTCATATTTCATTTTATTCGAAATGTCTGAGCTGAGGTTTGAACCATTCGCTCTCGTCTAATAAGCCAACACATAACCTACTAGATTTCGGTGACTTCTATTCATTCATATTTGGTTTTACTCGAGATGTCTGAGCTGGGTTTTGAACCATGGGTTCTAATAAGCCAACATACTACCTACTAGACTCTAACGTCCTTAAACCCATATTAGCTTAATACAAAACTGTCGCAAGAATTGATTCGCGGAAGGTTAAACTCTCCGCTTAGCTGTCAGATATAATTTAGCTGCGACCCCCCCCCCCCAGCTTGCGACCCCCCCAGGTTCTCGTCTAATAAGCAAATAAGGAACTGAAGTCCTTAAACCCACATTAATTTGACACAAAACTATTGCAAGAATGGATCATGGAAGGTTACACTACCAGCTTGTTTTAAAAAGTAGAGATTCTTCACTTAGGATCAATTTCACAAAACGACATGCATAATGCATGACCATTACCTCGATTCGAAACACATGACAGCAGTCATTGAGGGTCTTCGATGAAAATTCTTACTCTAAAGAAGTATAGACATCCACAGAATTCGTGGATCTGTCTTCCCTTCTTGTTATTCTATAATAAAACTTCCAAAAAGACTAGATTCAGACAAGGATTCAGACAATTTCTTTAGAGATTCAACACTTCCTTAAGCATTTCCGTATGTTAAAAAGGTCTTTAAAACTCTAGACTTTAGACGGAGGTGAACTGCGATGTCCGTCATAAGAACCAATTCGTTGATATCTTTCCTCTATGAAGGAATGCCAGTCAGGAAAGAAGATTTCCGTGTCTATTTCTTGATATTAATCTGGATAGCATTACGGAAAGAGTGGGTTTCTTGAAGGCCTGTAAAATCGGATTATTTGTTGGTACATAATGCAACTGTAAAGGTTAGGTAAGCAGCCGCTACGGTTAGGATTGTAATTGGTTAGGTTAGCGGTTATGTTGCAATTCACTGGCAAGTTTACTCGGTGGCCTATTTGGTCCATTGTGTCACCCAGTGAGGGGTAAGCCTCCTTGTCATGACAATATATTTTACGAAAATTAAAACAATGAGGATAAATGCAGGAAATAACCAACAACTGCACGATGGTCCCTTTGAAGATAAGTACCTCCTCTACAGCGTCATTTCGAAAACGAATTGATAAGGCAAAGGCATAGAGTTCCATCGGCATATTTACCAGCAGTAAAGTCGTCTGGATAGCAATATTAAGCACGTACTGCTATATAGAAGTGAGACAAAAAATACTACACGATAGGATGCCACTGTGATTCATTATTTTTCTTCACAGAATATTTGAAACACTTTGGTCCTGCCCCTGTAAACAGTGGAGTTCTCCGTATGTTTCCGTTGAAGACATGTACCTCCTCTATACGGTCATTTCAAAAAAGGAATTGAAAAGGCAATGAACCTGCATGGAGTTTCATTAAAATTTTCACCAGCAGGGCACATAGTCCTGTATGTGCTTGACACATGGAATACTGCATGGATGGATTCTGCATGCATACTGGATGCCTCTAATATTCATTTTTTTATCTTCAAAGAATATTTGAAATTCTTCGTCCTTAAGCTGTTATTAACAATGGAGCTCGAAGACTCTTCTTTA
Organism: Sarcophaga bullata; assembly: GCA_005959815.1. NCBI lineage: Eukaryota > Metazoa > Arthropoda > Insecta > Diptera > Sarcophagidae > Sarcophaga > Sarcophaga bullata. The sequence goes on from QOCX01000914.1 coordinate 39,562, forward strand.
CTTTGAACTTTGAATTACTAAAAATACCGCCCGCCCGGGAATTTACAAGCATAAGAATAAAGTCAACAAGAGAATACAATGGGTATTAGACTGATTGGACGCAGTTGAATTGAAATGAAATAATAAAAGAAGCCACTGCTGATAGGATTGCAAGGCTTTAGGCGCCCTAAAGAGGTTTTAAGTATGAAGTTATGGATCCTCTCTGAGCGTCTGTGATAGTGTTTGACGCGTTCTTAAGTCTCCAAAAGCACTTTTGCTATTAAAATAGTTTCGATTTCTTAATTGCAAGCCATTTAAAAGAGATTATTTCCACTAAAAATAATTCCAATAATTCAAGGCAATTTATGTCCAAATTATCAAATAATTTTGTTTTTAAAATCCTTTTTAAAAATTCCATTCCCTTCTAGCCCACTGTAAGTATGTTTTATTGGTCATTTTATAATCATATTTCGTGCATTTATTGTCTGCATATGCTTTAGGGCAACTAGCTGTACATTTAACACACAATCATTTTGCCAGTTACGAGGATAATAAACCTCGAAAGCCATTATTCTGCTTAACATACTGCGCGTACGAAACGTAGACCCTTCCATGCATAAACAGTGTCTATAAAAAGTAAAACGACTTTATCGACACAATCAAATCTCTGTATTTGAATCCTTATCTCTTGCACACGCATACATACGCACACATATGCACGTATATGGTATGGCATTCGATTTGAGTTCAATATGGTGTGGTACGGAGAGCAAAAGAGAATTCAAATAAAATTTGTGCTGATGTTTGCAGTTAAAATTAAAACGCTTTACACAGTAAGCAGAGAGTGAACAGAGAGCGTGTGTGAGTATGCAAACATACACGCTATCATAGTGCACGTTTCATTGTGTTCGTTTTGTTGTTTTTGTACCACAATAATGATGCTGTGTCTGTGGCTGATAAACGTTACTTGATATTCGCTGCTGATAAAGATGAAGCGTTTTTTAAGCAACGCTTTTTCAATTCATTTATAAACACTTACACACACACTTTCTTACTGACACTGATACTGGCACTGGCACTGGCACTCAATGAATAATTTTTTTTTTTAATTTTTTTCTTCTTTTTATTGCCTTTTTTCTGCTGCTCTTTTTTTATTTTTATTTTCCGGATTTCATTTTTTAATATTTCCAGACTTTTTAATGCGTTGGCAGCGTTAATTTCGAAAGATTTTTTATTTTCGCTTTGCCTTAAAGCAGCGTTTGTTAACGTGTGAATAACAAGCCTAAACGAATTTCTTCAAACGCAAATTTTTTTCTTTTCTCTTTTTAACGATTTTTTTTTTGTGATTTTTCTTTGTTTTCTAAGCGGCAATTGAATTTGTAGTAACGCGTGCTAAAGACTCGTTTCAACTGAATTGAAAAAGAAAAACAAATGCTTCAGCCAGTTGTGTTGTCTTTAGAATGCAGTTGTAATGTAATCAACAACATCATCAACATCATCATCATCAGCAGCACCAGCACCAGCACTAGCACTATTATCGTTATCGTCATCGTTATAGTCATCACTGTTATGGAGCATGTCATGTAGTCAATGGCAACATGTTGCTTTAAGGAAATGGAGCCACAAAATCAGCACATGCTGTTTTGTTATTGTGTTGTGTTTCATAACACAAGAGAGAGAGAGAGAGTTGGTTGGTTGGTTGGTTGGTTGGTTGGTTGACCAAGTAAACATAACAAGTGCTTTAGCAACATTGTTGCCAGAAGCAACATGTTGCCAACGATGTTAATAATAATGAACACATGTTTGTGTTCTACATTTGCCATCATCAGCACTAATTGCCGACAAGGGTGGTGAATAATGTGACCGACGCATACAATTGAAAGGAATTCAAGATTTAAATTGGAAAGACAATAAAAGGTAGGAGGGAAAATCTTTTCTTTCTTTAAGGAACATAAAGCCTTTACAATAAAATGCTATGATAGACATACAATTCTCCCAATATGTTTTCGATTTTGATGGCTCCAATCAAGGGTTCTTAATGTGTTTTAAACACAGTGGGAGACAAAAGTAAGAGTCTGAGTGGCATAGAAATATTTATTTTTGAATAACTTTACGTTCATTAAAACACGTAGAGAATATAGAAGCTGGCCGAAAATATTTTGCATCGGTTGAGTCATTTCTCGTGAAGATGCCTCCTCAAAAGGTAAGGACCGCTTAGGCCTATGCTTGATTATATAGAAGGCCAACTCGATTTAAAAATAAATCCTGCTACTGTTAATTCAGTTAAAAGCCACTGACAATGAAAAGTAAAGAATCACCGTCTCGTCAAAGCAAGAGCCATAACACATGAGGCCAGCAGAATCACTGTCTCTTCATAACAGAGGTGGGCACTATTCCATGAGGTGAACACCTCCTCTTCAGACCCATAGTTTTATAGAAGTTATTTGAGAGAAGAAGTCGCCGTACTCTAGTAGGTAGTGTGTTGACTTATTAGACGAAAGGTCACGGTTCAAATACCCGGTCAGATATCAAAAACGAAATATAAAAAAATATTTCTTCGGCGACTTCCTCTCAGCAGATGTCTGACAAAAATTCTGAGTGTTGAAATAAAATTGGCCTGAAAAGTTTCTCAAAAATCTGTTGTTCAAAGGCGACTTTAAATTGTAGATGCCGCCACTCATGTACGAAATTAACACACACAACATGAGTGCCGTATAAAGCTAGGTTGCAAAAGGGTTGCAATGACCAAATTACGTATGTAATCTAGGGTAGATCTGTAAAGTATAGCCCAGTAGTCCTATAAATGTCACTTACGTGCGAGGAGTTGGCGATTGAATGTGTGTTCTCTTTTGATTTGGAAAAATAAGTGGTCACATTATACCGTGAGTGAAAGAAATCGTTGCTAATAGTTGACACGCGCTCTGTCAAACATATGATGGGTTCATGTTGCCACTAATCGTCAAAGATGATGATGATGATGATGATAATGATGATGTCGTTCGCAACAATGTTGCTGATGATTTAACCCACATTCTTTAGAAACTTTCCAAAAGGCGCTAAGGAGTCAAGAACAGGTCATTTGTATTGGGATTGACAAAAAAAGGTGGCTTGATTGTTTGTTTACATTATAATACTCTCTCTCAGGTGTAAAGAGAAGGTGGCCAGCTTTTGTTTTAAAACAAAAAAAAAGAAAACAAAAGTTTTTGCTGAAATAAAATTAAAATTTACATGGCAGTTAATAAAACCTTGTGAGCCAAAGTATTAAAATATTTGTACAACAACAATAAACAACAACAACTAGAAGAAGAATTAATTGCAGGAAAACGTTTACAATATTTGAAATAAACATAGTAACACAGCCAGAAGAGTTCAACTCAGTTAAGTTTAATGCTGCTTATCATTCTGCATATGAGTTAAAAAAAAGGGGGAGAAAGGCTAAAATCGGAATAAATGGCAACATGGCTAGAATGGCTGAAATGGTAACTGGCATTGAGCACGTTTGCTATTAAAAATAACAGTCCGTTAAACGGCACAATGAAATGACACATGTCGAAGTAATACACCCATAATAGGATATGAAAGCCGAACAGCTGGCACTTTCTGTTGAGAATTTCACACAGCAGTAGAGCAGCAGCAGTAGAGCTGTAGCTGCTAAGTGGCTTGAGGGGGCAAAATATCATTTAAAGGGAAAAAAAAAAAAAAAAAAACTCAAGCAAATGTAATGCACAGTGGTCTTGAGGGAAAAAAATATGTTGAAAACTATGAAATTTATTAGGCCTCACTACATGGGCAAGATTTCAGCGAAAGACACTTGAGTTATCAGGTGTTTTACATTAGGCTTTAAGGCGAAAATATTCGTTTCCACGCTATCCACTGTGCCATATTGAAATAAGTGAAGGAAAGAACCTTCGCTTGCTAATGCGATTTTGTTTATTACAAGCAAAACAACCAGCTCTTCTTACCACTACTAATACTGACAATAATAACAACAACAACAACGAATTGAGATGGCCAAAAACGAAAAAAACTAAATACGATTGTGCACAGAACGGAACTGGATAATGGAATGAAAAAAGAAGAGGAAAAAAAATGAGGAAAAAAATTCGTTTTCTTTGCTTGCCAAAGAAGCACTGAAAAAAAGTTTCTTTCACAGGATAAAACCGAAGCTGAAAATGAAGACAAAGACGAAGACGAAGACAAGTGGCTGTGCTACAAACTATTCCAAATATGACACTCAAGTTTTTCAAGTTTTTTTTCTTCTTCTTTCTTTTCTCAACTGACATTCGGGTCACTAGCGCATTGAAGAAGGGAAGTAGTTCGCACTTAAAGTCGTACAACAGATGGTCTATTGTCCTGTGCTATGTATGCTAGATTGAAGATGAACATTTAGAAAAATATTTCAAATATTTGCACAGCAGATGATCGATTTAATTATTGCCACCAACCCAACCACTCGATGACGGATATTGACACCGGAAGTCAAAGTGTATGAATGGTAGCATACGACGTGAAGATAACAGGATGACCGGTTTGTAATAATCAGTATTTGAAAAAGGGGAAAATCATTCGATAAAATAAAGTAAGCGTTTGACACATCAGCTTATAAAGCATAAACGCCAAATAAATATTGATGAACGAGAAATGAAGGGAAAGAAAAGGTTGAAGAAAGGTGCAAAGAACTACAAATTGAAGACATTTTATGGCAAATGTATTCTAAACATAGTTATTTCGACTTAAATTACAAAGAAACTAAACAAACGTATTCCATATGATGGTAACATAAGAAATTCGAACCATATGGAGCCCTGTAGAAAACATCTTAGTTAGATCAAGCAGGTCCACCTAAGCATAGAAGGTGTCAAGTAGTAAGTCTTCCTTACAACTGCATACACGTTGAAAATCCAACACATTTTTCCAAATTTTGAAAACATAAGAAATTCGACAACTATGGGGCCTTAAAGAAACCACTCTAGTTAGAATAAGCATCGCTCTCTATTCATAGAAGTTGCCAAATAACAAGGTTCCTCACCACAGTAACAATCCAATACATTTTTTACAACGAAAGTTGTTTTTAGGCCATCTCAGTTTGCAACTCTAGATTTCTAGAACTTGGCAAAGTCAACCAATCGCTCATTTATGTTTCCAGAACATAGGAAAATCATTGGAAATTGTATTGCTGATGGGCTAGCCTAGAGATCGCGGTCTTCGACATGTTACAGGGCATAGGCATTCCAATTTCCTCAGTTAAATTCGATATTGTGGTATGAGAAGCTAGATCGTAATCCTGGCTGAAGGGTTGTAATGACAAATTATGTACGTATGTATATCTTGTCCACTTGTTTTACAGAGAGGCTCACTCTCGTTGGTAGCAACAGGTTACAAGCAATATTGTTGCACTCTGCTGGACACTTTTGAGTATGAAGAGGACCGAACACACTTGCATACATAATTGGTCATTACAACCCTTCAGTTAGGATTACAACCTAGCTTCTCACACTACTTAAGTTGCGTTTGTTAATTTTATACATGAGGGGCAGGACCTACAGTTTAAAATCGATTCCGAATGACAAATTTTTGAGAAACTTTTCATGGCAATTTTGTTTTTCTCTCAGAATTTTTGCCAGAAGTCTGCTGCCGGGAAGTCGCCTAAGGAATATTTTTTTCGTTTTGCTGGAGATGCTTGGGCTGGGGTTTGAACCCCGACCTCCAGTCTAATAAGCCAACATACTACCTACTAGTCTACAGCGACTTCATCTCCACAGTCCGTGCAAAACTCCGTATGAGCTCTACGCCATATTCCCTTTAGTGACCTGACACAAAAGTATCTCGTAAGGAAACTAATAATCAGTATCACGTTATCTTGTCGAGTACCAGCGAAGATCGAGTTCTAAAACTGTGCTTTAATGGCCTCATGGCCAATAAGCCTACACCCTACCTACTTGACTACGGTGATTTCTAGGTATTCCTGTTGCCTCCGTTATATTACATTTTGTTCTATCGCTTTACAGATAGGTTCAATATCGTTGGCACCAAGAGCTCGCCTGCAATGTTGTTAGACTCTGCTGGACGTTGATAAGACCACAAGGGCACCAACTCGCTTCTTAAATCGCATAATCATACATCGCCCACTAAACGTTCTTACGTTCCACTGTCCTTATACCGCAAGCGGCTAAATATCCGCCTAAGTGCAACTTCGTCCTACAAAGAACTTCATCACCTTACCTATGCCAACCTGGTTTAATAAAACTCTTCATAAAGTTCTCAATCATTTTGTTTTTTTATTCATAAATTCCTTAAGGATTATTGTTCGCTTTGTAAGTAAAACTTTGAACGTATTTTTTTCACTTCCTATACCTTCTGTTCTTCCCTTCTCTTCCCCTTCCGTAAGTAAATTTTATTTTCAAATTTAATTCTTTAAACACTTAAATTGTGCAAGAATAACTATTAAAATACTCTCTCTCTCCTTTCTCTCTTTCTCTCTCTCCCCCATCTTTCTTGCTGTGTTTATCTCTTCTTGCTGTGTGTTTTCCTATCATTTTAAAGCCAAAATGATGGACAACATCCTGTCTGGCTTGTTTAAATACACGGCAAATATAAATTCCTTCTTTCTGTCTTCTTTATGGATGTTCGTGTATGTGTGTGTGTGTGCGTGTTTGTGTATTTAAAATTCCCAATTCCCTTATAACCCTTGCATAAGCATTGTGTTGTATGATGGTCTATAGACTATAACAAATGACAACAACAACAACAATAGCAACAACAATACGATAAAAAGAAGTTTGAAACAATAGCAGCAACAACAACACCAAAACGAAGAACAGCCCAGAAATATTGCAGTTTCATTACTTTGGCTATAAAGTTAAGCTGTTGGAATCCCCTTTTGTTGTTAAATTTCGTTCTTTCACTTACATTTTGCCATACTCGTGTCATGTCATTCCATGTTGGTGTTGGTCTTTCTGATGCCGGTTATTGTTGCAATAATTTTGCATTTACTGTTGCATACGGTTCTGCGCATTGAGCCTTAAATGTTCTTTCGTTATCCCTGTTGCTATTTGCAAAGTGCCTGAAAGCAAGTAAATTGTGGTGTTCTATATGTGTTCTGTGTGTATATATAGGAGAGCATATGCCATTTATTTGTGTGTGTGCCGTGTCTGTATGTCTGTGAGTGTGTGTTTTGTTGCAAAATTAATTTATAAATACAATTGACAATTGAGCTGAAGTAAAATGTACACACACTTTCAGTTCACACACACCACACACACACACACAGTAACAAATGACAGGCATTTGTAAACGTATTTAAATGTATTTGTATGTACGTGTGCAAGTGTGGATATAAAGAGAGAGACAGACAATTAAGTCGAGTTGCATAACATTTACAAATACTCACAAGTGGGATTTTAAACAAGCAAACAAAATTTATTTACAATCGAATGTGGCAGGGACAACCGTTTTTTGTCTAGGCATTGAGCATATTGCCAATACTCTACAGGTCCTGTCGGGAAACAATGAAGTTCTTTGAGAAATTGAGTTGAAAATGAAGGAAGTTTTCACGAAATGAAGCTGCAATAATAATAAGCACTTGACCGGCTATTCTTTGAGATCAATTTCGAGTCCAGAATTATCGTAGACCAAGAGATGTACATTAGGGATGGCATAGTGTAGGCATATCCTTGATTGAATTTGAAAAACTAAGAGGCTTCCATCCTGGGAAAGTTTAGATCGTGTCCTTTATGAAAAATAGTGTAGAACTGCTTTAGCAAAGTTCCTTACCTCTACGGCCAATATAAAAACCCAAGACATTCTCTTCAATAGGGCTGTGTTAAGGCAATAAAACAATGGCAACCCTATCAGTCTCGTACTTGTTAAAATAGACAAGCATTTGCTTAGAACGCGTGAGAACAATTGGAATTGCAATTAGAGATCACTACAAGATTTTTATTTACAAAACAGAATGATAATTTGAAGGTGCAAAATCCAGGCTATGTGGTGGATTCACAATGGCAATCTAATCAGTCTTCTATCTGTTGAAGAAGACCTGCGATTTGCTTAGAAACTGTGGGTTTCCTGAGTGAATAGCTGACTGAATTGGAATTGTAATTGGAGAGTTCTGCAGAGATTGAAACAAATAATAATTGGAAAGTACAATAACCAGGCTATAGGGTGGATTAACACAGACAAGCTCTCTCAGTTTCTTGAGGTTCATCAAAGATGTTTGTGGTCTGGTATTGTCATGATAAGACAGAACACCCTTTCTGTTGCTTTCTAAATCCCGCCAATTGTTAGCAGTAAATCTCAGAATGAAGTCACCGTAGACGTGAGGCTTCGGATCAAACCCCAGGTCAGACATCTCCAACTAAACAAAATAAAAAAAAATATTTCTACGGCGTCTTCTTCTCAGTAGATTTCTTTCTGTGAGTAAATGAAAATTGCCATGAAAATTTTCTCAAAAAAATTTCGACTTTAAGCTGTAGATACCGCCACTCATACCTAAAATGAACACCCACAACATAAGTGGTGTGGGAAACTAGATAGTAATCCTGACTAAAGGATTGTAATAACGAATACAGTATGTAAGGATCAGAATCAATCGCTTGACGGCATTATAAGAACTCATACTGAATACTCCGTTCGATACTAAGAATTTTCTGTCCCATTTAAACTCATAAAACTTTACACAGAATAACGGTACATTGATAAAGGCTTCCAACAAAATTATGTATAAAATCTTACATTTCAAACAAGCTATAGGGTTGCCATATGCAATTTATATTACCAAAGATATTTTATTTGATAGCCATTTACCCATGGTTTGTAAATGACATTTTTTGAACGCGATAACAACAGTAGCACTTCAAGAGATCGTGCCAAATCATTTTGAGTAATTCTCTTATAATTCTATTGCTTACTAATTTGCCTGCTGTAGAGTGCCTTTTTAAAAAATAACAACAAAAAAAGCTTCACTCACAAATCCCATAAAGTAATCAGGCAGTGCACAGTCATGCATCACAACATCATTGCCACTGTCAATTGCCTTGCAATATATCCACAAAAACTTGTACGTGTGTGTGTGTATGTGTTTGGTGTGCACCAGGTACCTATGCACTCATGTGTCCTCATAATAATAAAAAAAAACAACAACAAAAATTGCAAATATTTACAGAAATACTCATAGAAATTGTAAACATTCCATTGGAAGATCAAATTAAATAACGAAACGAAATTGTACACAGAGAAACTAAAAAGAAATTGCACTCGTACACATACACGCACATCTCCACCAGGGGAACATCATGTTACAGGGCGGTAGGCAGATGGTGTAAGGAGGAGGAGGCAGACGTGTGTAGTAGGATGCAGTCAGAAGATACCCTAAAGCAACAGTAGCTACTCTGTGCAGTAAAAGATTTAAAGATTTATTCGACAATCATAGAGACACTCCAACACAGAAAATAGGGGAGCACAAATTGAGGCTGCTTTTAAATACCGCATCGTTTGTCATCGTTTGGCTTAAAATGTACAACTGCCTGCTACCTGTATAACTGTTTTGGGGATAATATTTTAGGCAACAACTAGCATTACAATAATGTTGCCGACTTGTTTATTTCTTTGTTTGTTTGTGCAGCAGTGTTGCCAGACAAAGCATATTTGAGGGCATGGTAATCTAATAAGATTTCGGCTATTATTAGAAACCAAGACCCTGAAAAATATAGGTTTCTGCTTGGAAGATACCCAAGAGTTTCCTCTTTAAATTTCTCTTTTGAAAGAGTATGTGACCTCCAAGGTCTCCGTAGTCTAGAAAGGTATTGTGTTGCCTTATGAGACATGAGACCACGGCTCAAACTCCTGGTCAAACATCTCCAACAGAATGAAACACGGCAAAATATTTCTTGGGCGATTTCTTTTCAGCAGTTTTCTGGCAAAAACTCTGAGAGAAAATAAAAAATTGCCATGAAAAGCTTCTAAAAATCTTTCGTTTCTGCCACTTACGTACAAAATAAACTCACACAAGATAAGTGATGTGAGACGCTAGATTGTAATCCTGACTGAAATGTTGTAATGACCAATTTGTTCGGATATCCACTCGATTTATCAGAATACAATCAAAATCTTTCATGATTAGCACTCATTGTAGTTGTAATATAACCCTGAAGTTGCCATAGTCTAGCAGGTAGTGCGTTGGTGTATCAGACTAGAGTCCGTGGTTCAAACCTTAGCTAAGACACCTGAAACAAAATGAAACACGACAAAATACATCTTGGGCGCCTGCCTCTCAGCAGTCTTTTGGCTAAAATTCTGAGAGAAAATAAAATTTCCATGAAAAAGTTTCTCACAATTCTGTCGGCTTTAAACAGTAGGTCACCTATCACTCTTGGATAAAATTAACCCTCACAACATAGATGCTGTGAGAAGCTAGATTGTAATCCTGACTGAAAGGCTTGTAACGACCAATTAACACAACTTTTCAGTATGGCATCTCTATGACTGTGTTTGCTTAAGTAATTTAAATGTCTGTGCATATAAAACCAAATGAGAAGAAAGAGCATGTATGTATGTTTGTATGTATGTATGTATGTATGTATGGAGGGAAAGGAGTCAATTTGTTGCCAAATGTTTGTGTTTGTTACATGTGTACATATGCGTCTGTATGAGTGTGAATATGTTTATATTTTGTACGAATAAGTAAATGAAGATCTTCTTCTCGTTTTTGGCAACAAAAAAAGTGAAAATGTTGGATTTATTTTTGTAAATTCTTCACACTATCCCTCTCCGTAACTGTCAATACGGCACGCACACGAATACACACTTATGTTGACATTATAATTTATGTCAACAATTTTATGTGTGTCACAGGTTGTTGGTCGTTTGTGCTCGTTGGTGTTGTTGTTGTCAAACATTTGTTTGATTTTTTTAATTTTTTGTGTTCATAACCCTTTGCACAGGGTTATGCATTTAAGGGTTTTTAAAAATGTTGGTCTGGCAAGGCTGTTAAATACATTTCTTCCTTGTGAAGTAGGATTTATGAAGGGTTTGTCTTGCCCTCTTTGCAAGCATTACGGCTGTGATTCACGCATAATTGGTCATTACAACCCTTTAGTCAGGATTATGACGTAGTTTCTCATACCACTTATGTTGTGTGCGAGTGGTGGGAGCTACAGTTTACAGTCAACTCCGAACGACACATTTTTGAGAAACTTTTCCATGGCAATTTTTTATTTACTCACAGAGTTCTTGCCAGAAATCTCTTGAGAGCAAGTCGCCGAGGAAATATTTTTGCATACTTTCGTTTTGATCTCTGACCGACCTGTAGTTTGAACTGCGGCCTTAGGTCAATAAGCCAACACACTACTTACTAGACTACGGCTGTGACAATGGTCATCATAATCGATCGACTTACTGATCTAAAGAGTGGCCAGACTGCAAAAAATTTATTTTTACTTATGAAACCTTAGAATGGATAACTCGTTATTGAAAGTTGTTGTAGTCGTAATAGTCATCACTGTTAGCCATACTGTTTGTGTTGTTGTTAACGTTGTTAGTTTTTGTTGGTACTAAGCGAGTTATTTTAATTTGGGTTGCCTATTCGTTTATTTGTTGGCAAACGAGAGAAAATGAGAGAGAGAGAAAGAGAGAGTGAGAGAGAGAGAGAGAGCGAATAAAAATATTTATACCTACGAGTGTAAATGTGTGTCTGTGTGTGTAAATATGACTTCATATGTTCATATATCACACACAATAACTCTTTCCTTTAACATTATTTTGATTGTGCTAGTAGTAGTAGTTGTTGTTGTTCTTGCCATTTTAATTTTCTACCATTTCGACTTTAATTGTGTACACAGTATCATAGTAGTTATGCCGTATGCATAACATATGTAATGTAAGCGGGTGTGTGTATGGCATAAGAGAGAGAGAAAGAGAGAGCCAAAAATATAAAAAATTTCACAATTTTTATTTAAGAAGTATTTTTTCTGCTGCTCTTGATACACACCGCTCTCAACTGTTTAGTCTCGTCTATCTTTGGTTAGCCTTAAAGTAATGCTGCAGCTTTATTCAAAAGTTGTTTAGTTAGTGCCTGGTGTGGGTGATGTGTGATGTATTCATTTCCTTTTCCTTTTTTTTTGTGCAAAAAACTATATATTTTGTAAATGTATGTTAAGGGTGAACGTTTTCTATTGCTTATGTGTATGAGTGAGTGTGAGTGTGTGTTCTGAGTGTTTTCTACAGTAAAGGTAGCGAAGATCAATTGTAGGTAGGCTTTCATTTAAATTGTTTACATTTTCAAAAATTTTCTATATCATATTAGCACATATACACACACATCCTTGCATTCTCATTTTTTTCATTGCTTTAACACACACACACATTAATGTATTATGTTTCAGGGTTTTGTAAACTGTATCTCCGAAACAGTAAGGAAAACAAAGAAAGAAAACAATCATGGCCATGTTTGTAAGGAAAATTAAAGTCCTGCTATTTGTTTGCTTTACCGGTAAAGGTAAGGGAGGTGAAATGAAAAAGGATTTCGAATCCTTTTAATTGTTTTTTTTTTTTTTTTTTTTGTTAGAAACACAAAGGCAATAAATAACAATAGAGACGTTACAACAACACTACAATTGTCTGAAACAATTTTTTAATTTTATTTTTAATTCTCCCTTTACATCCACTCTTCTCTTTTGCTCTGGGTTTTTTAGCATTTGCTTCTCTACAGAACTTTCAACAATTTGTGTTAAATTTTCAAGCAATAAAGCTGCGGGTATTAAAAATGTCTGGCATAAGGCTTAAAAATTTTAATTCAAATTTAATGTTAAAGTCTGCCACTAATTTTTAAAGGCCATAAATATCGATTTATTTAAAGGGAGGTGAAACTCTTTCTAATTTTTTAAGTACAATAACATCACTAGAGATGACTACATACGCACTTTAGTTTAAAATCAGGCTAGAAATTCATGTTAAATTTCATTTTTATGTGAATAACGATTGTTTTTCTTCTATTCGATTTTTCAAAGCAATTGCTTTGGTATAAAAAGGGATTCATGACATGTGTTAAATTCTAATTTTATGTTTATAACGTTTGTTCTGCTTCTGTTTGAATTTTCAATGCAAATTCTTTCAGTCTAAAAAGTTATTCGTGACATGGGACAATGTCAGGCAATGTAGGCTAGAAATTCGTGACAAATTTCATTTTCAGGTTCATAACGTTTATTTTGTTCTTTTGTTTGACTTATCAGTGCAACAAATTCTTTCAGTATAAAAAAATATTCGTGACATGTGACAATGTCAGGGAAGGTAGGCTAGAAATTCGTGATAAATTTTATTTTTATATTCATAACGATGGTTTTTCTTCTGTTTCACTTATTATTGCAAATTTTTTCAGCATAAAAAAGCATTCGTGACATGTGACAACTCAAAAAATTCCCAGTAATTTATTGCATTTCATCATAAATAGGCTAATAAGCCAGTATTGCTTGCAAATTTTCAAAATTCGTGCAGAGAGAAAATTATCTTCCTAAAGAAAAAATTGTCTACAGCCACGAAGCTCTTTTCTGGCTCAATGATTATGTCAAAACAAATAAAATTGCTCAATTTAGTATGAAACACAACCAGAGGCGGTTAAAGAACTGCCAAGGCATTCAAAAAGACACATTGTTTGATGCAAATCAAACACAATTTCTGTACTTGATATGAAAAAGAGTCAGAGGCAGAGTTCAAGAACTGCAAATGCACTCAGAAAGCTTTATTGTTTGGTGTAGTTCAAGGGCCAGCCATATCATTGGCCTAGACTTACTCAAGAACAATGCAAAACGCAACTTTGCCAACAGTTAATAGCCTATAAGGTACCATGAGATAAAATAAAAGAATTGGATTTGATTGGCATTTGAATTTGATATGGTATATGCCACGCTTCATGCGATAACAGTAACTGTTTAAGACACAAGTTTGGTGAGTACTTTATCAAACGTCCTGCAGCAGGCTATTGGCTACCAAATCATGCATATTGCATCCAATGGATTATTTTTTGTTTAGCGAGACAATGCGGTGGCTTTGCGTCCTAATCAAGTGACTGTTTTTATGTGGATTATAGCCTGCATTGGGATCGTCAATTCAGAGCCCTGTGACCGTATGATAAACGATTTTATTTGGCCTATAATTGAAGATTATGAACAGGTTGTCATATGGTGAACACGCAAGATGGTATCACGAGCCCCATAATACTACCGCTCAAGGCTATTCTTTCATGAAAAGTCTCCAGAAAAAGGAAGTTCACAGCAAGGTCACTTGACCATCACGACACGTAAGGTACGTGGTCCCCATAATTCTAACGCTTATGATTTTTTTTGGTCACCAAGAGCATAGGATTTGACTGTAGAAACCATGACTGTGCATATAATTCCTAAACGTTGAAGCATTTAGGAAATCAACATTCGACAGCTTAGCAGTAGTAGCTCTTCTCCATTTATATCGAACTTTTCAGGAATCTTGAAGTCGTCGTAGTTAAATAGGTGGTAGCGTGTTGGCTTATTGGACATAAGGCCACGGTTCAAACCCCACTACAGACATCAACAACAAAAAGGAAAGATGAAAGAAATATTTCTTCGGCGACTTCCTCTCAGCAAATTTGTGGCAAAAATTCTAAGAGAAAAAACAAAAAAATTGCCATGAAAAGTTTCTCTAAAATCTGTAGTTCCCGTCAATCATGCATAAAATTAACACACTCAACATGATTGATGTGAGAAGCTAGGTTGTAATCCAGTCTAAAGGATTATATAATAGGATTGAATCCCATCAGTTGAGTTCAGATTAGATTCAGGGGTACCGCATGAAGTCTCCTGTGTACAGATCCCATACTGCCACAATGTCAAGCACCTTTGCATTGATGATTGATGAGACAATCATAACCAACTAAGGGTAAAAATATGTCAAAATTAGATCACGTTTGAATAGACAGCGTATGTGGCTTTAAGAATAAATCCAAGGAACATGCTACTGATACACGATTGTGCTTACTGGTTATCATATTCTGTATGCGTTTCATTGACAATTATGCTGGGGTTGATATTGTGCCTCAATATTCGTGACTAAAGTACCAAAAAAAAGTACCTTCAGGGCAAAAGTGTCATAATTTTAAGAAAAACGTTTGCAACAATTTATTTTTTAATTCTGGCACAACGCATATGCTCTTACTGCAACGGAATCGAAGTATAAAAATAGTTTTCAGAACTCAGCCAAAAAAGGATACGTTGCCCTTTCAGAGAACTTAAGTCTAAGAGTGCATGAATAAGTATGATACCCACGCACAGTGTTGTTGTTGCATTACATTACTCATTATGCATTACACGTACTCATTATAAGGAGCACACACACACACACCCTTACGTACTTACACACATTTATTACAACCAATGAAGCTTGCACACACACACTCACTTACAAATGTTTACATGAATGGAGAAGGAGACAGAGAGAGAGAGAGAGAGAGAGAGAGAGAGAGCGTGAACGAATGAAGAGCGTGTCTGTAGCTGTGAATTTAAGTGCCCCTATAAAATGCAAGAATTTATATTTAAAGTGCAACCCATACTGTTGCAAAATATCGGGGGCCCCTTTATTTTGGGTCACACATACATAGGTGTGTGTTATGGAAAGCATTCAGATGAATGGAATGCAAATATTTGCTCAAAGCAAAGAAAGCGAAGCAAAAGAAGAAAAAAAAGAGAAAATAACACGTGTGTGCATAAAAAATTTATCACACTTACATACATACATATGAGCACACACTTACATGCATACATACTTATGTATGTGTGAGTAATAAGGCAAGATAAAGTGTGAAAATTTTGTCATTTTCACGTACAAATGAGAACAGCTTTTAAGGCCTCATTTTTTTTTTTTTGTTTTTTTTTTCATAAGAAAATTTAAAGAAAAAATTTTAAAAAAATTTAAATAAAAACCTAAACTAAGTTTCTTCATTTCATTTCCTTAATTTTTATTAATTATTAAAAGAAAAAAAGGCACAAGAAGAATTATAAGACGGTTATACTTACAATACCGTCCAAGTTGTTAGTCGTCGGTTCCTTCATACCATTGACGCAGATACAGAGGCACTAAAAAAAAAACACAAACAAAATATGCATAAGTAATGTTATGATAAGTTGTTGTTGTTGTTGTTGTTGAGTTAAATAAACAAACAACAGAAAATATGTTTAAAAAAAAAAAATTAAAAATTTAAATAAGTTTTGTTTTGATTTCGTTTTAGATTTCAAAATAAATAAATGCGGACCAGAGAGCGAGCGAGAGCATATCATATTTATGAACACACAATATTTAGTTTGATTGCATTGCCATTTTATTTATTTATTCTCTCCTTTTCCATTCCATTCGCATTTTTATATCATTTTTGTATTCGTTTTCATTTGTTTGTTTGCATAGAAAATTAGTTATGCCGGGTGTTTGTTTTATTCTTATTGTAGTTGTTGTATAAATTAAGGCACAATTCTATGCACGGTTATGCCCAGCAAACATTTATTTTGAATTTCTCATTTCAATTCCTTCATATTCCAGCGACTGTAGACAAGAACCCTATAGAGACTGCAGTGAAAAGCCTTGTATGCCAGCACTCAATGAAGAGCAGCATACAACAAAAATTCAATGATTTTTATCAACTTCACACAACATAGAGAGAGGAGTTATGTTAAGACACAGGCCCGGCCCTACAAAATTCCTCGTTGTAATGGTTAACTGCTTTGAAGATTAAATTACAATCTACTAAGACAGCGGAATAGACACACATAATACCACATGTGTAACCTCTGTAGACGTCAATGCCAAAATTGAAGGTGGCTTTAGTCGATTAGAGCGCATAATACTCACAGGATATATGGAACTATAGGAGGTTTCTTCCTCTTTCAGAAAAATAAATACTTTTTGAAATCCATGTTCATGGGGTGCCCATAAAAGGTATACGACATAATTGGTCTTTATAACCTTTTAGTTATGATTACGACCTAGCTTCTCACTTTACTTATGTTATGTGTGTTAATTTTATACATGAGTGGTCGACTCCGAACTCCGAAAGATGTGTAACATTTTCTTGGCAATTTTATTTTCTCTCTGAGTTTTTTGCCAGAAAACTGCTGAGATACAGTCACCAAAGAAATATTTTTTCGTGTTTCGTTTTGTTGGACATGTTAGAGATATCCTGGGGTTTGATTCGTTCCCTGTCACTCATATAATGCCTATATCCGAGGGAAAATGGAATACAACTGTCATGTAAGTTTCAATGTCTCGAACTCACTTTGATAATTTGTTGTTGGCTCATAATCCTCCTTTATCAGGCGGTGGGCTTATTATTGTTATGAAGAGGTGCCTTAATCCTGCCAGCATTCGATCTGTTGTAGTTCCTTTCAAGCTTTAAAGCATATCCCTATTATGTCTTCGTCAAGTTTATTGCCCTGCATAATACCCGGGTGTCAACAATACCAATTCTCTGCCTAGCACCTGATAGGAACCCAGGTTCCTACAATGCATTTCGAATGATTTATTCTTATAGTCACAGAATCTACTTGTTGGGCTCGAGACCACTTGCTACTTAACTGTCTACACTTCTGAGTGTAGAGTACCCTGTCAAAGGACCACTTAGTTTGAGGATAGTATTTACCTTTCTTTGTCTTCCAAACATTCAGTCCAACTTCCCAGTATGATTCTAGCCCCATGCAAGCTCATCTGCTAGATCATTGCCGAGAGTTCCCAAATGACATGTGATCCATAATAGCATCAGCTATTCCAGGAAGTCTCATGCTATCTTCGCTTTAACATTATTAGAGCTGAGAGCTCTAAATGGTAGCCTAGCTGTGAGATAATATTGCTATGTCTGGTTTTTTTTAGTCTGAGAAATATACCTTTTGTTCACCTATAGGGATTCAGGCAGGCTTGTAAAACTAGGGATCAGTTTCTACTTCTTCACTCATCATCATCTTCTTTCAGAAACTTACTAAACGGTTTGGCTAACACATTTAATGCTGTCTTCAGTGTTACCTCAAGACTTTATTAGGAGCGTTGAGTGTTGAAAAAAGAACAAATGAGAAAAATTGCTTTGCTGGGCATTTCCCCACGCCTTTACTCTAATACACCCACACACACACAAACTATCGTGTATTTATCATACAAACACTTTAAAGATTCGCAAAAAACAATTCAACACACATCGAATGCAAACACAGCAGCAGCAGCAGCACATTCAAGCAAATATGCTTACAACAGCAAATATTTTTACAGTGGGACAAAATAAAGTAAAATTTGGAATAAATTCCATTAGCATGCAAATGGAAATGGGTTGGGCATACATGGCGGAAACTGCAGCAAATTTTATGAACTAATGTAACAGTGGACGAAATGAGATACGAGTGACTAAAGAGAGAGAGAGAGAGAGAGAGAGAGTTTCATAAACGTGGTCAAAACATGAATGCAACACAATACATAAGAGACTAAACATGTTTAAAAGAGTGATTTTCGAGAGACAAATCATTCAAATTAAAAGTAAGTTGATCAAATCACTTGATGGACAATGTTTTTTGCTTTGAACGCTGTAAACTGTATTAAAAGAGTGGTTTTCTGGAGGCAAATCGACAAAATCAAAGTGGATTTGATCAAATAATTTGATGGAAAGTGTTGAAACTGTTTTTTTTTTGCATTGCACGCTGTAAACATATTTAAAAGAGTGGTTTTCAAGAGACAAATCAACAGAGACAATGGTGTGTTGATCAAATCATTTGATGGAAACTATTTTTTGCTTTGAACGCTGTAAACTTTATTAAAAGAGTGGTTTTCTGGAGACAAATCGACAAAATTAAGGGGGATTTGTTCAAATTATTTGATGGAGTTTAGTTTTTTCATTGCTCATTGTAAAATCCATATGAATCAAGAGGGTAAAACAAAGCATGAAGAATATTATTCCAACTTATTGAGACGATTTCAAGAAAATTTGAATAAAACAAAATATTATTTTGCATCAGGCCTAGAGTAGCCCTGAGGCATGTCCAGGTCCAATATTCATGAATTATGTTATGAATTACTTTCTTGTCATCGTTTTTTGCTGGATTAAAGAATGAATGACAAATTCTGGCTTTTTAAAACGTCCAAATGTTTAAGGGAAGAGAGATTTGATCAAATTTTTGTACAAACAAATTGAGTTTTTGAAAAGTATAGCAAATTTTAAGAGACGTCGGATAAGGTGTTCTCTAGAGACACTTTAATAGATCTACCCTCGTATGTAAACCATTTAAAATTCTTTGCAATTCTGCATTACTGTTAATAAGTGTGCTAAGTGTGTTAAGTTTTGCTTCAAATTTTGGTTTTGAATTGTATTTTAAATGCGGGCTCTTACTGCCATTTTTTTTCCTTCATTTTCTTTTCATACTCAACACATTTAAAGCTCATAAAATAAAAAATAAAGAAGAGAAGAACTTTTCAAAAAAAAAAACAAAAAATAGAAAGGTGATGATTTTATTTGACAAGAACTTTGAAGGCTTTTTAAACAACAATAAGCATGAGTTTGAAGGGGCCCAAAATCTAATTGTATTGCTTTGTTAAGTGCTCAAATATGTTAATTCCAACAAAAAAAAAAGGCCTTCTTGGGTATATTTTTCTAAAAGTATTCGTTTCCTTATCATTTTAAAGCATTTCCTTTGTTTTTAAGCAACTTTTTGCTACAAATTCTTTCAAACTTCCCCCAAAAAAGGGGAAAAATCGTTTGTTTTGTGAGAATTTTTTTTATGTGATTGTGGTTTATTTAATTTCCTTTTAAATAAACAATATAAACTTATTTATATTGAAGGTATGTATGTATGTATGTATGTCTCTGGGTATATGGGTTTGATAAAAAAAAATTTGAATTAAAAAAATTTTTTTTTTGGTTTCCAACCAGAAGTTCAATGCCAAATGGGGTACTTTTACGTTTCGTTTCGTTTCGTTTCGTTTCATTTTTATTTGGCTGCTTGCCTGACTACTTGATAATGACGTTGATAATGATAAAGAAGACTATGCTGGCTGGCTGGCTGGCTATGCTTTCAAATGGCACCCTGTGATGGCAGCGTTAGAAAGATGAAACTGAAACTGAAGCTAAGGCTGGTGTTGAAAGCAATATTCAAATAAATTTTATGTGCTTATTAAGCCAGCCAAGATCCACATCCAAATACGAATACAAGTACGAGTACTTATAATCAAGCGGCACAAAATAATTCATTATTCGCGTATAACACCTCCTTCTGGCTTCATTCCGCCCACACTTTTTCGGTGTAAGAGTTTAAATAAAATTTTTTTTCTTTTTCTTTCTTTTAGGAGAAATAATGGCATTAAATTACAAAATATTTCTTTAACATTGTTGTTGTTGTTTGTTTGTTTGTTTGTTGTTTGTTTTTTTGGGGTGATTTATCAAAAATAAAGATTTTATGGCTGCTCTTAACGATAAATTCCGCATAAAAAATTTTAAAAAATTTTTTTTTTGTTTTCTTCCTAAAAAAAATAAATTTCTCACCAATGTAATCAACAGATTTCCTGAAATTAAAACAAAAAAAAAAACAAAAAAAAACTGAATTTAAAAGCTTCTGTAATTTTTTTTTCCCTCAAGTAAGTTAAACTAAAGCCCTCTTTGTACAGCGAGAGAGAGAGGGAGGAAAGCAAACAAATTTTTTTTAAAACAATCGGAACATGATTTGTTTTAATACTCTTGAGTAATTGATTGCATAATAAAAAAAATAAAAAATTAAAAAAAATTAAAAAACAACACAAAAAAAACATCAGCTATCGTAGCATTTGTTTTTTTTTTTTGAATTTCATTTTTTATTAAAATTTTTCGAATTTATTTGTGTGATGAAATAAACTTATGCCAGATGGGATTAAAGATGCGGCAAGTAAAGTATATGTTGCATGTGACACATACACATCGAACATGACATCCATTAAACATCACCAGGGAACACTCTCGTGTTTACTAAGTGTAGGCCTCCTAAATTCATATTTTTGATCAGTTACATACCATGACAGCGATGTATGTATGCGTGGTAAATCCGGAGAAATCCAAACAAGATGAGACATGACAACTCTTTAGTCATGACTACAACCCAGCTTCCAAGCTACATTACCCAAGTTGCACGTGCTAAATTAATACATGAAAGGCTGGACCTGTCTGTTTAAAGTCGTCTTCGAATGCCGTATTTTTGAAAACTTTTTCATGACAATTTTATTTTACCTTCAGAGTTTTTGCCAGGTTTACGACCTAGCTTCTCATATTACTGATGATGTGTGCGTTAATTTTATAAATGAGTGCCGGGATCTAGACTTTAAAGTCGACTCCGAAAGTCGAAACTTTTCATGTCAATTCTTATTTACTTTCGGATTTTTTTTACCAGAAATCTGCTGAAAGGAAGTCGCAATTTTGGTGAAGATGTCTGATCTGGGATTTAAACCATGGCCGCATGTCTAATAAACCAACACACTACCAACTTGGCTACTGCGTCTCCCGTGGAAGTATATGGAAGTGTTTTAGCATGCCAGAGTCTAGAAATCTTTGTGCCACAGTCTTTCGATGGTTTCAACTCGTTACAGTAATACTATATACGACACCAAATTGCTGATAATCCAGCAAATTTCTTAGTCTTCGCATTCGTTCCGAGGCATACTCCACCTCTGTATGATAGTTTACGATTTACATAGGCATTGCATGTTCTAAGGCTGTTTCATTTAAATGCTTGTAGACTTTTCCTATACCAATTACTGTCAATCGCATGCCGAGCATACTATGTTGAGCCTGCAATATTCATCTGTCTTTGAGCATTCAATTCTTAGCTTTGGCATCTTAGTGTAGATAGAGTCCTTAAGGGAAACAAATTGCCATGAAAATGTTTCTCAAAATCTGTCATTTGGCTTCTACTTTCAATTGCAGACATCCCTTCTCTTGGATAAAAAGTAACGCCTAGAATATGGTTGGTGTGAGTAGCTAGGTTGTGATACTGACTACAGAGTTGTAATGGCCACATAATGCATGCAAATATGTAAACGTTTCATGTGACCTTAGGATGAGAAAACTTAGTTAATTCCTTCGAATAGAAGATTTTCAATTATTTGTAGGTGGACCTAGTAAAATATTTTGATGTCAACTTAGTTGTTATACCCCTGCCCACCACCTTAATGCTGAGGATATGAAAATTAACTTGTTTTCTACAAATTCAAATCATGTAAACGAAGAAGAAATAAATTTATGTGAGATATGAAGCTTGTTTTGAAGGCCTGGATTTCCTTCAACCTGTCAGTGGTTTGCATACGGGGTTTTCTATACTTTGCTGTCTTTTAAAATTTTATTTTCCAAATGCTTTGTACTTCTTCTTCGATTTTCAGAATTTGTCATATTGTATGTGTACTATTTGTAGCGCACTATAGTGCATGTAATTTAACTGTTAATAGCCTCAGAAATAAAATGTTATATCTGTAGCATGGAACTCTATTAATTTGCCTGCAAATTCCCAATTGTCATAATAAATATGTCAACAGTTAATAATTTTTCTGCCAACGAAAATTCATTTCAAGCATAAACGGTAATCGCTTGGAGTATATTCATGCTTCTCTACACTACGTTACTCTACTCTACTTTACTTTACTCAATATCTGTTGTTTTTTTTTTTTATTATTCTGAATTGAAGGCAATAAAAAAATCATTTGAATGGGAATTTAAGTATTTATGGCTGTGGATGTAGTTAAAGCCACAATGAATATTTATTAACCCCTAACCATGCCCTCCCCCATAGTCCCTTGGTTGCAAATTGAATATGCGAGTGCATAAATAATATACGCCGGAGTATTCATTTACTCGGAAGATAATAAAAATGGGAGGTAAAAACAAAAATAAAAAAAATAAAAACGACAAATATTGTACATGACAGGATACAAAATAAAATGTTTGGGGAATTTGACACAGAAATGTCACAAATAAAAATTGAAATAAAAATTGGAATAAAAAAATATTTCATATCGCATTAATGGATTACATCATAATACAGCCAGTCTGTGCATAAGACGAGTGAGTGAGTGAGAGAGAGAGAAAAGGCGAATAATTCATTTCGAATATAAATATTTGATGGCATGCAAAAATATATTTTTTTTTATTGTTGCTGTTGTTGCTGTTATTTTAACATATTTAGAGATTTATTCCTGAATTGATTTCCATTTTACATGATTTGATTTGTAAAAAAAAAACAAGTCAATTGTCATATCCCCACCTATTAAAGATGGTGGCAAGGGGAATAACAACTAAAGTTGACATCAAAATGTTGCTCTAGGTCCATCTACAAATGCTTGGAAATTTTCTAGTCAAACGAATTCACTAAATTCATTAACCTAGGCACATGAAACGTTTACATATTTCCATATATTAAAGGCTATTACAACCCTGTAGCCAGGATCACAACCTAGCTACTCACATTATCCATATTTCATTGGTTATTTTTTTTGTCTAAGAAAAGGGATGTCTGCAATTGAAAGTGGAGGCCAAATGAGTCCAAAATAAGAAACATTTTCATGGCAATAAGTTCCACACCAAGATGTTCGGGCTAAGGTTAGAACGCTCTGAAAAAGAAGAAAATAACAGGCTCTATATAACTTACGCGGCATGCGATAGACAGAAATCTGTATAGGAAAGCCCACAAACATTCGGACGTAACATTCGGACACATGCAACGCCTGTGCAAAATGCAAACTATCATATGGAAGTGAAGCATACCTCGGAACGAATGCGAACACTAAGAAATTGCTGGATTATCAGAATTTTTGTGTCGTATGCAGGGTTAATGTAACGAGTTGAAATCATCGTAGGACTCTGGCACAAAAATTATCATTAGAGCGAGACTCTAACATAATAAAATATGTCCGTATACTTCCACGGAAGTCGCCGTAGCCGAGTAGGTTGTGTGTTGGCTTATTAGACATGAGACCTTGCCTCGAGCCCCAAATCAGACATCTTCACCAAATGGCCTCTCAGCAGATTTTTGCTAAAAACTCGCGGATAAATTACCATGAAAAGCCTCTCAAAAATCTATCGTTCAGAGACGACTTGAAAACTGTAGGTCCCGCCACTCCTATATGAAATTAATACGTACAACATAAGTTGTGGTAGAAGCTAGGTTGTAATATCCTGACTAGGAATAGTAATGTGACAGGAAAAACTTCTACAGTAACAGCGTTTTATATAAGAACAGTGCAGCTGCAGCAAACAGAATTTTTTTTATAAATCATTGTGTTCTACTGGCCAATTTAGAAACAATCTTGTAGTACTGACTGAATAATTATAATGACCAATTGCGTATTCTCCCATATGATATCATTCCTGCCCTACTAATAAATATATACCGTAGCAGCCTAGCTGTGCATGCTAGGGAACATGCTTATAAAGCAGCCATATCTCAGCCTTTGTAGGTTTAGTGGACAGCATGCAGTCTCTCACTCATATGAGCTGGATTGTGCTGATGACTGCAGAACACCAGATTTAACCGATCAATACCCAATTGTCTAGTAGGGACTACATGACTCTTCACATCTTATCAATTATGCAGTCTGGTATGCCAATTTAGGAATTTTGGACCTGTGCATCAAAACAACTCTAAAGCAGATATGCAGTATAGAGCACATCGGCACATTAACCGACTTCTTTTATTCTGGTTTTAGTTAAGAACCATTTAAGCTATGACAACAACCAAATAACAACAATCAAATATCTCTGCTTAGTCCTACAAAAGTTTCACAAACTTCTAAAGTGCTAACCTATGTTAAACAAAAGATTTTGTCTTGGTGTAGGGCATCTTACAGTCATGACTGTGATCAACTGAAATGTCCTTTTACATGTTGACTAATTGAAATCATTTATTTTCTTCATGCAACATC
>QOCX01000915.1:0-64350 GCA_005959815.1 Sarcophaga bullata
TTTAGGAGGGTCGTTCATTTCCAGACAGCGAGCAACGGCAGGAATTGAGAATGAGAATGAGGTTA
Source organism: Sarcophaga bullata (assembly GCA_005959815.1). Classification (NCBI taxonomy): domain Eukaryota; kingdom Metazoa; phylum Arthropoda; class Insecta; order Diptera; family Sarcophagidae; genus Sarcophaga; species Sarcophaga bullata. The sequence goes on from QOCX01000915.1 coordinate 66, forward strand.
TTACAGATAAATTTGAATCACTGTAAAGCTGCGCAGGAACTCCTAAAGCAAAGTATGTATGAGGAGGAAGTGGATATTGCCATAATATGTGAACAGTACAAAAACCCAAGTCTTGGAACGTGGGTCGAGGACCAAACGAGGAAGGTAGCGGTGTGGGCATGTGGAAATAAAACACACAGGATAGGCCACTAGTGAACAGGAAATATTACCCAATGACGAAGATAGGTGGGGTTCACATCTATTGCTGTCATGTACCATCAAGTATACCTCAAGTGGAGTATGAACAAATACTTGACAACTCAGTTCGAGATGCTATAATAGCGAGAGATTTAACGCATGGGCCTTGTAATGGGGAAGCAGGGACACAAACCTACGGGGCCATGCGTTCCTTAAAGCCTTCTCTGTTCTTGACGTAGTTTTATTAAACACAGGGACAAGGAATACCTTTGAAGAATAGTCACGGCTTCATTATTGATATAGCTTTTGTAAGCCCAGCTTTAGCTTCAAGAACTAATTGGCGAGTCAGCGACATATATACCCATAGTGACCATTTGGCGGTTATAATGAACATCAGCAGTGCAGGACAAGTATGAGAGAGAAGTAGGCGTATAATGAGAGCACAGACGAAAGGGTGGAAAGATGAAACCATGGATGAAGAAATATTTGGGCAAATGCTGAAAATATGGACTGTTTCGAGTGACGCAGAATGGCGATAAATTAATTGGCGAAATATTAGGTAGGGTGTGACGCTGCTATGGATGGAGGAAGAGGCGCATATCTTACCCGTTCAACCTAGTGTATTGGTGGAACAGCAAAAATTAGCGGTCACTAAGATGCGATTCCTAATGCAAGAACATTACCAAACTAGAAAGTAGAAGCTGAAGGCTGACAATGTGAGATAAGGGCCATTTTTAAAGCCAAACGTAGGGAACTCAAAGATGCAATTAGGAAAAGAAATCGCTTCAGGGTTTTTAAGGCATCTGTGCCGATAAAGTTGATGATAATCCATGGGGAGGAGCATATAAGGTCGTTATGTCCAAGATTAGGGGTTGCACGGAACAAGCGCCAACTTGTCCAGTACTTCTGAGAAAGGTTATTGAAACTCTTTTCCCAATACAGAGCAGTGAAATAGAAAATGTAGCAGTGAAAGAGACTGCGAATTCTATGGAAGTCATAGAATCAGTGACGGACAATGAGGTATTGCTAGCTTCGGAACGTTGTGAAAACGCTAAGGCTCCAGGTCTTGACGGAATCCCCAATCGGGCTCTTAAAATGGCAATTAAGCACAGTATTCGACCCTTTACATATACATCTATGTATGAAGTGTTTTAATGATGGAGTCTTTCCGAGAGTATGGAAGATTCAAAGACTAGTGTTACTACGTAAACCAGGAAAACCACCGGGGGATCCAGGTTCATATCCACCGCTTTGTATGATCGATACAATGGGAAAGATTTTAGAATGATTAATGTGTAATCGTTTGGAACAACACTTTGAGAGAGGAGTGGAAGGTCTGTCTGACAATCAATATGGTTTTCGAAGAGGACGGTCAACTATAGACGCAATTAAGAAATTGACAACGATAGCAGGCAATGCAATAGAAGGAACTAGATGGATGCATGGTTTTAAAGAATATTGTGCCGTAATAACACTTGACGTTAGAAATGCTTTTAATTCCACATGCTGGTGGCACATTATACAGGCTTTGCAGATATTACAGACGCCGGCGCGACTTGTGCGTATCATTAGCAGATATCTTTCTGAGAGGATACTACTCTATGACACAGATGAAGGAGTTAAGAAGTATAAAATAACTGGTGGAGTTTCACAGAGCTCTGTGCTAGGTCCACTGCTATGGAATATACTATGGAATATACTACGATGGAGTGCTGCGTCTCCCGGTATCAAGCGGTGCGCAGATAATTGGTTATGCTGACGATATAGCAGTGACAATAGTGGCGAAAGAACTACGTTAAATTGAGACTATGTGTATGAGGATTTTGGCTGAAATAAAGGACTGGCTTTCGTTGACGAATCTTCAACTGGCTGGACAGAAAACTGAAGTTTTTTTGATAAAGAGCAGGAAAAAAATTGAATGTATTACCCTTAATAAAGACGGACATAATATAACTTCTCAGCTAGCGCTTAGATATTTAGCAGTAATGATTGACGTAAGATTAAATTTTAAAATTAATATTGAAAATTCTTGCGAAAAGGTTGCGCGAGTGAATACTGCATTATCCCGAATTAAGGTCTAATATAGGTGGGCCAAATCAGAGAGAAGACTGTTATCGACAAGACTACTCGTCGATAATGATGTATGCGGCTCCTGTGTGGGGATCGGGCTAGGTATTAAAACCTACACTCAGGACTGCAAGATCTTTATTCGTTTATGCGCGCTTAGGGTTGCTAGTGATTTTCGTACAGTTTCATATGAGGCTATTATTGTCATATCAGGTATAACTCCAACCTGATGTTATGGCTATGGAACTGAAAAAGGGATAGAGTTAGGATTATTGGTAGAACTTTGACAACTGAGGAAAGAAGAGAGGAAAGACGAAAGAGTTTAGACAAATAGCAAATTAGATGGGATACTGCGACGAAAGGGCGATAGATACACAGACTCATCGGAAACGTAAAGGTTGGATTGAAATTAAACACGGCCATGTTGATTTTTACATGACACAGTTTTTGTCAGGGCACAGTTTGTTCAGGGAATATCTCTGTAAATATGGCCACGACAATGAGGTAACTTGTTCCTTCTGCAATGACGGAAATGAGAATGCTGAGCATATTTTCTTTTAATGTCATAGGTTTGTATTGGAACGCGAGTTGTTAGAGACAATGATAAATGAAAGAGTGACACCACATATGCTGCGGCCTGTTGAAGTTTTGGATTATGCCAGCACGTTATTGCTAATGTGATGCAGGAGTTGAGAAGAATAGAGAGAATCCGTAGTATGGAAAGAGATAGAAACAATAGCATTAGTCAATAGGCTAGAACTCGTCCTGTGATGAAATACTTAACGGTAGTACCATAGATCAAATAGGTTCGGATCGTAGAGGTGCTTTTTTAGTGGGTTAAAGTCCCACACTAATGTTGCAAGGTGCAACAGTGTCTTTCGATGATTTTTTCACCTCAAGAAAAAAAGCAATTGAGTTGCAACAAAGCAATCGACTAACCGAACATATCGAGTATAGAGTAGAGTATGGAAAAATTGGTCAAGGACATACATAAATATACTATTCACGCACTTCATGTTCATATGTGGTGAAGTCATATGCCGTACCGAGGTATCCCAAACACGTAGAAGAAGAAAGCAAAGAAGGCGTTAATTTAAAGTTCTCTCCATCAGAATTATGTTGTCAAGGTAAACCGATAATGTTTTTTAGTGCAGTCAATTCGATATCTAAAATTTGTATAATTTTTCAAATCGGAATTGTCATAATTTGTGTTCGAAACACTTGTGACTTGTGGTGCTTACAAATAAAATGATGTCAGCCTATTTTAATATACAAATGAGTAAATGTTTGTAATTTTTTGAAGACAGTAAATAAATACTTATGATTTGTACACATATAGATTGTTGTAACTTTAATAAAAATAAATACCAAAGTTATGATTGTACACATATATTTTGTTGTAACTATATTTTGAATAATTGTATTAAAAATAAATACATGTGTAGAAAAGTTTGGTCAATATTCAAATAGCATCACTATCTGAGGTTTAGGTAATATTCGAGTGTACACATGATTTACACTTCAGAAAATAATACGAATTTTCGAAGGATTTTAGGTTCTGTTAACACAAAATTTCAAATTCGTTCTTGATGCAAAATGTTCTGAGAACATGAGCGATTTGTTTAACAACATTTTTTATTTACAATATAGAAGAATTATATTTTTGTTTTCATATTATATCCTTAAATTTTTGTCATTGGATTTTCGTATCGGTATTTTTTCTCGTGAACTTTTTTTCATTTGCAAACTTTTTCGTGTTTTAAAGTTATATCTTTAAAATTTTCCTATTCTGTGGAATATTGTATGTAAAAGAGATTTTGAAAATTTTATTCGGGCTATCGCTAAAGGAGAACATTCTGTTACCACTTTATGTATTCATCGGCAGAAATTGTTGAAGACTTATTGGCAAATGCCGAAGATACCAAAATATGGACAAAAATACGAATGATATACGCCATATTTTTAAGATGTCTCGCACATTGATTAGTTAATAAAAGGCCTTAAGAATAAGGCCGCGAACCCATCTACTACTAATATTCCAATTGGCCCCATGTGACACAGAAACCTTTTCTGGCCATTACGTGTCTTGGCCAACTTTAGGGAAATGTTTTCGACCATTAACGAAATTAACCCTCTTATTGGAAATATTTAAAAGATGTACTATCTTTTATAAAAACCTGAAGGTGTGGAGGGGGATATAATCCGAACTTGCCCCAAGAAGGATGATGGTTTCGACATGGCTAGGCAGATCTAGATCGTTACGAGCATAAACGAATTTTAGTTAATTTTCAACACACACCCTAAAACTCTTGTTGCAATCTTGCTCAGAGCAATCTTGGTGGAGCAAAATGAATGAGTATTTGACGGCCAGATATCGAATTTTGGAATTAGTTTCGGACCTTATCGGCAGCCATAATTTTGTCCAAGCTGTGGTTAGTAACCAAAGCAGTTCTAGTAATTCTCAAAAATTAAAAATTTTGAAACAACTATCGCCCCGAATTAGCCCCAACGAAAAGTCCTGCATACAATGAAAATCACCCCTTTCGCTTATGTTTAGATTTTTTGCGAATGACGATAAGTGATCGTTTAGCAACCGTTAAAAGCAAGTGTTGCAAGAATTGTTTAGCAGCTTATCATGAGTTCAGAAGATGCCAGACCCCAAGCGTTTGTTATAATTGTACACAAAAAGGTCGCTCCCTACTCTACCGCATCGAATCTTTCGCCTGGGAGAGAACGAGGACTGGAGAAATCCTGTTAATACTTTTGCTCTATGCAGTTCTCCAGAAATCCTCCGACCTCTTCCACAAAAGCGAAATGAAGTGGATAATGGTCCACCATAATCCGCTGCTGTCCGTTCTTTTCAATGTTTGCTACCCGTCTACAGTCCACCTCGAACTCAACAGATTTATTGGAATCTACGTTTTAGGCATTGATTGTGAGCCATAATGGCGCAGTAGCTGCAAACTCCATTAAAGTCTGCATTGTTTCGCTTATGTGGATGGCAAGCTGAGTGATCAATTACCCGTATGATCCTTAACGAAGTTTATTGACTTTAATACTTCCGATTTCTCGTTAACAGATATGAAGTGTGCCCATATGGATTTGCTATTGGGTGATTGTATATATTCTCAAATTTTGCTTCCTTAGATTAGAACAGATTATAAAAACCCTTTGATCCTACAATGAACCTTTTTTGGTTGGATTGTGATTGACAAAAGGCTTCAGTCCATTCTGGAAAATAGAAGTAGTACAGTAAAGCGCCTGAAGATCGCTTTTGTGAGGCCCTGTATCGTCGTACTACTTATAGAACTAAAGAAGATTGGTTGCGTTACCGAATTTTTGATCGGTTTTGTTTTGCTGCTTTCGCCCAAGTCCCGCATGGAATCTTGAGGTTAAAGCCAAATGCGATCAAATTATTGAGGAATATCTTACTGTAAGTCGATTGATCGTATTCTATTTATTTTCCGAAAACCCAGTTACTATTTATCCCACCATGACATTTTTAAGCCTGATAGCACAACTACCAAGGTACTTGTTGTTGTTAATGCCTCATGCCCCTCTTCTAATGGCCTAAGTCTTAACAAGTGTGCAAGACGCTGGCCCTATTTTACAAACTGATTTGATTATTTTAATACTCTGGTGGCTATTGTTTCAAAGTATATTATTTCACCGAAACCCTGAGAATAATGTCCAAGACTTTGAATGAAACACTATTACATTTTAGCTGGTTCACACTCTATTATAGAGGCAATTCGTAATCATGATGCGATTAGTTCATGTCTTATTCCGAATTATTAAAGTTGTCATACACTGCTTCTCTTCAATTCAGCTCCAACGCCCAATTTTTCAGTTGTCACAAAACTTTCTGTTTTGTCCCTAAAAGCTAAGTTATTTGACTCCGTTGGGTGGTTGATTGGGACAAATATTTAAAACTAATGTTTAACTAATCTGTTTAACGATGGTTTGAGTTTGTCGATTACCCGTACATAGAAAGGACACTTCCGTTGGATTCATTTTAACCCTCAGCATGAAGTACAACCTCATACGTTTTGTGATGACTATGAGGAAGCACATGCAGTCACTCTGTATAGTAAAGTACCAACCCCATCTAGTGAAATTATCATCCACTTGCTAGCTGCTAAAACAAAAGCTTATGAAAATTTTATCTCGCCCACATCTGAGTGACCACTGTCGTCTATTACCCCGAATAATCAGCTAGAAACTCTTATGTCATAGGTCAACTTTACCCAACGGGATATTTCCGAGAAATTATTGAGTCAATTTATTTCCGGCCTTGCGAGTTATGTCCTACATCTTTCCTTTTTATCACCCTTTACACCATGAGAAAAATTCGTCGCAAAGTATTCCACCTCATATGTTGAGTCAAAATTTAGGTTTTTAAATGAAACAATAACAATCATGACAGTTGTTCACAATTGCAAAGTGTGTCCTTTATATAAAAAAAAGCTTGGTCAGAAGATTATGCCTTCATTACCTGTCGAAAGAACTACACTTACTCGCCCTTTTACCCGCACAGAACTCGACTTCGCTGGTCCTTCTAATATAAAATTAAAAATATAGGCGTGGTTGTAGAATAACGAAAGGATATGGCTTAGTGTTTGTTCATTTTTCTACCCGAGCTATTCATCTCGAGGGTATAAACGATGTATCCACTGAGTGTTTTTTGGCTACTTTTACTTAATTCTTCTTAGGTTACGTTGGGTTAGAGGACGTGTACTTGTCATAAGGCGTAGTACAGAACCTGGAGTTCATGTTGACCCATTGTGCAAAAACGCCCTTAAGATGAAGGGAAAAAAGCGGGGGGATAGGAAAAAGAGGGGAAGTAGGGAAGGGAGAATAGGTTAAGTTAAAAATCATATTCTCTTGAGAATATTTGTTTTTGGTCTTTGGCATAGTTTATTTTTCTATATTCACTTTGTATATATTACTAATCATCCTATAGTTGTTACATGCTTCACCAGTATTTTCGAAAGCTATATGATATTTTTTCAATTTTTCACCTTTTTAGTTGTCTTAATTCACTATTAAACCACAAATCGTTATGTCCAATGCTAGTTGTTATTTTCGTCGTTAGCTTCTTGCGTTGTCTAAATAATTATCAAATAGAATTATACTTTGATTTACTATTCCTCTGTTAAATGTATTAGCTTTGTATTTGAACACTTCCAACTCTCTGTGCTTATTCTGTTTGAATTTGCAAGGTGCATTATTTATTACAATGATAGTTGATTCGTGATCAGATATTTTATTCTCAATGTTTATGTCTGCCACAATATTATCGTTATTAGTTACTACGTAGTCTATTTTTATTTTTGTACTTTCCGTAACTCTAGTATAATCACTCATTATTTGTTTCAATGCATTGTCGTTAAATAAACATTTTATTTTGTTTTTATAAAAACTGTCATTGTACCAATCAATACTGAAATTACCGGCTATTATCATATCGTAATCTCCTACATTCAAATCTTCCAAAATTTCTTGAAATGCGTTTATAAACTCTTTCTCTGCGCTACTTGGTGATCTATATATTGCTGTTACTACTAATGTGTCGTTGTCATTTATTGCAAAAGAAAATGCAATCCATAATTTTTAGTCAACTGTTTTTTCGGCAAGTTTTCTAACGTTCCATTCCTTTTGGAAATAGATAATAACATCACCTGTTCGTGTGGCGTTTGACACTATTGAGTGTTGATTATATCCATGTAATGCAATTTCTCCTTCACTTATGCTTCTCGTTACGTGGGTTTCCGATAATATTATAAAAGCAGGCTCTATTGTCCCACACAATATTTCAAGTTGATTCAAATTATTTAAAAGTCGTGATTGTTATGGTATTAGACCAATTCTTCTCCTTTTTGCATTAAGTTTATTTTGAAAAACAGGACAATTTTTGTTTGTCGTGCAATGATTTTCGTCTAATCCTAAGTTCAGTTTCTTGTTTTATTTCCTTATCACATTCTTTAGATTTATAACTTCCATCACATTTACAGCATACTTCTTGATTCTTACATTCTGCTGCTCTATAATTATAGTCATTACATTTAAAACATACTGGATATCAGTACCGTCAAAAATTCTGCATTTCCCCAACCAATGTTAACTTTCTCAGCTGTTAAAACTTTCGCATATGAGTCATTATCTAATTTATGACTATTACGTGTATATTCAAATAACTTCAGTATCTCAATGTTACTATTACTAAGCATTTCATTTTGGTTTTTAAGCCTCTCAATTATTTCGCTTTCTGTTAATTTAAACGACATCCCAACACGTTTTATCTTCATTTCCGTTTTGTTCGGTGCTTTAACCTCACATGTTTTCTTCATATTATTCTTAATTGGTTCCTTAATTTTTCTCTCCCTCTTTGTTACTTTTACTTCGGATAATAAGTGATCCGTTTCGTCTTTGTTCCACATTAATAATTTCAAATTCAGTAGGATTTATATTTCTCGTTAAGTCCTATTTAGTTTTAAAACTCCATTGCTTTGCCCTCGGCTTAACCCTCTATAATATATTGTTACGTTTTTACCTTTTAAAAACATTTAAAATATGAGCTCGTAGATTGCAATTTCATGTTTGACGATGGCTGTTCTACCATGACTCTTTTTGTTTGTGGCAAAAGTGCAAGCGTACATTTCTCCACATTTACATCAAATTCTCGTTGGTCCTTGGCTGACATTTCGGCAGGTGCCGGCAGTCGCTGCTTATCACGACATCTACTGAAGCACATTGACCTACCTCGGAGTTTTTACAGATACATTTTTCCTGGCCTGATGGATTCAGCACTTTTCTGAATTGCAGCTGATTCAACAACCCACAAACGGTGTCCCTCACAACCTCGCTCCACACGCGCCCATATCAACGATTCCCTCTAAGGTGGTAATCTGTGTCGTTCGGCAGCAACTAACCTTCTGGCATGCACCTGATGTTTGTATCCCACGTCAAGAACGATCTCCACATTTCGCCAACTCATTATCTATTGCCCCATATTCAAATTGATGCCATGAGCTATCATAAAATCCGCATCAATGATTACCTCGTCTACAATATCGGCAACAATAAAGACATGACTTACATAAATGTTGGTTATAGTCACCCTCGCCTCTGTTTTCCCGTGGACGGTGGCAAACTCTCTGGTAGCTGTCCGTAGTCTTACATTACTCAGTATCTCTCACTTCCCCTTCACTACATCTGGTCTGATGATAGACTGCGTGGCACCGGTATCTATAGTGAAGGTGTGTTGTCTGCCATTTATATACCCGCACGCCGTAAGGTTATTGTTATTGTTATATTTATTATATTTGTGGGGTCCTTACTTGTGGGAGGCAGCACTTGCCTCTCAGTGCTAGCTCGTTTTAGTTTAACGGGGACTCTTGTGCAGATGGTTGGTTGCTCGCCCGTTTTCTATTCCTTACTGGTGAGACGGATCATGATCTTTTGCGTGGCGCTTTGCAATTTCTCTGGAAATGACCGCCCTTTCCACAATTAAAACATTTAAGATTCGCCTTCGGCCCATTATCCTCCAAAACTTGCCTCATCATTTCTTTACACTTATTAAGAAGGCATTCCTCTTCCTCCACGACTTCCATCTTCCGTACTTTGCTTATTTGTGGTCTATAAATCATGCGAGCGGTCTCCTGGGCTAGTGCAAAGGCCACGGTCTCTGCAAAGGTTGCCTTCTGCGTGGAACATACCGCTAGTTTGATATATGGGTCACGTATCCCATTAACAAACGCCTCGATTTTAAAGTTGTCTATCAACGGGTGGTTTTCTCCCGGGTATGCGAACTGCACTAACCGCTCGATTTCCACTGAAAGGCCTTATGTGACTCATTAGCCTTCTGCGCTCGGCACTTTAGCTCCATGCGGTACAGTTCCTGTTTGTGCTCGTCGCCGAATTTATGATCCATTCTCTGATCAGTTTCTTTTCGAGACTCAGCAAGTAGCTTTTTTAAGTTTTCTGCTTTAGAAGCTTGTATTTGTTCCGTCAAAGCGGCTAACAACGAATTTAGGTCCATAATGCTGGGGGTTGCAGGAGCCTGTAACTCTCGTTCCTATTCATCCTCGAACTCGTGAGAATCGATATCGATGCCCTGATGCTGAAGTTCCTCCCTTAACCGCCTTTGGAGTTCATTTTTCGTGCCCGTTGTTGGCAGCTCTAATTTACCCAACTCTAGTTTAAGTCGTTCCACTCTTAATTCGGAGAGTTTCATTTTTTTATTTATTTATTTTAATTTATTTATTTTTACTTTTAGATTTTGCAATCCCACTTCTGACACCAATTGTTACGTTTTTACCTTTTAAAAACGTTTAAAATATGAGCTCGTAGATGGCAAATAAAAATACAAATAAATTTTGTGTTTAATTTTAATTAAATCCTTTATTATTCACACAACTTTTGTGTGCCACTGTTCACAACTTGTTAGTTTTAATAACAACAATTGCTTTATTTGTTATTTCTTTGTTTATGCCCTTTGCGATAAACAATAACAATTACGACACAATTGTTCTATAGATCTTTGTAACGGAGATCTTCAAACCACGATTGCTTTCTTCCCACAAGACTGACTGAACTTTTAGTCTTCCTTTGCATGCTTTGCCTTGCCTTTTATATAGCGACGTAAACAGTCTGATGAAGGCTCTTTAATGCGAACGAACACATGTTATGTCTTGTTTGTTGTTTTTGTATCTTGTTTACGTTCGTTCCTTCAGTGTTGTTGTTGTTTGTTGTTTATTTGTTTATTCCCTTTTCCTAGTATTGATGTTGTTGTTTTATTTTTGTCTATTCGTTAATGAAGTAAGCAAGTAATTTGTTTTGTTTTTGTAGCTTTTGTTTAACATTAAGATGTTACACCGTTTCCACTTTCGTAATATACTACAGGCAACATACCGGTTTTTTCTCAAATATTGCCAAAGTGTGGATTCCTGTCAGCTATTAGGTTATGAAAACTATTGCATAGACCCTGTTCTTTTAATAATGTGCAAAAAGAAATAGGTAATTGCTTCTTCTTATTTTTAATTTTGCGATCTAATTAGAGTTTTTAAAAATTTCAAAAAGTACAAATGCGTTAAAAAAATAATTTATAAAAATCTGCAATGTAAGTATTTAAAGATCAGTTATTACTCCCGTATTTCGAATTTGTTTTAGTTATTTGGGAATTTAGGAAAGAGTTTAGAGTTTGTATCTTGTAGGCTACATTAGGTGAAAAGGGAATCTATTTCTTACAAAACAGTAATATTTTGATATTTTGTTTTAGAATGGCTCGTCGACACAAATTTAGCGACGGCAAGAAGGAAAATATTTTCAAAGCATGGGAAGATATTGAGAATTTAAAGGACTTTGATATTAACAGTTTAAATGATTAAAATGATGGCGAATTTATTGAAGAATCTTTAGAAAAGGAAGGTTATCTTTCGGTACTAAATAACTCTGAAGATAACGGTGAACCAACTTAAAAAAAGAAAACTGCAGTGGAAAAAGAGGAATCTTGAGTTCAGTGAAGAGGAAACTGGCCTCAATGGGGGAAGAAAAAAATTCGATGAAAGTATCCTAACTGTACTGGATTCACCCATTCTATGTGTGAAAAATGCGGCGTAGCTTTATGTTATACAAAAATAAAAAATTGTTTTAAGAATTTTCACATGTCCTAAGTTATTTTAAAAGAAATGTGAAATAAAATAAAGACGAATTACTATGAATTTGTAAGTTAAGTTTTCTTATAACTGATATATTTTGTCATTTTAGCGTAGTGGTGCCTATAGGCTACAATCCCAATTTTTTTAAATATCTAATTATTAATAAAAAAAACAACATAAAATACGTGTTTTTAAATTTGTTTACCTACACAAATTCAAAAAAAATTAAATTTGGAGTTGGTGAGTTGTAGAGGGTTAACAATTAAAGGATTTTCCTTGTTGACATCTGGCATCACTGTGTTATCTTTCACCTCTTCTGCATATGAAATTTTACTTGTTTTGAAATTTGTTGTTTCAATTGTGTTTTTTTATTTCATCATACATCTTTTTATTTTTTCTTCGATTGCACTGCAAATTTCTTTTGTTTTGTTCTCTTGATCGTTGATATTACCATATATTTTTTGAGTGCCGTTATGAATTTTACTTGTTCATTTTTATTTTGTTCACATAAAATTTGTGCTTCCTCGAATTTTTTAACTCTTTCAATATATTTTTTTCGATTGCCTCTATTAATTATTTGATTTCATTTTGATTTTCCTTAAGTGCAAATTTAAACTCGCTTTTATATTCCTTAAAGTTTGCATCATTTTTGCTTACATTGTCTTGGACACTACTTAGAACCGTATCAACATTGTGTATATAATTCAGACAATCATCACACATAAAACGGATGAAAGTACCTGAATCCAACATTCCACGAGAGTACTGATCTATTCACGAAAATTTCTTTTTGCACCGTAAAACACTTTTTTGCATATTCCTTCGTAAAACAGAACCACCTCCAATTGTAGTTTTGTTGTTCTTCAAGTATCCTTACTATTTTGTTAAAACTTCCAATTTCTTCGTATGCACAATAACTTTACCATTGGCATATTTATATTCTGGTCTATTTTATAGACCAACAACTATTTATTTTATTAATTTCAGGAGCTATTATAATTTTCAGGAGCGTTAATAAAACACGCATGCACTTAATTCATTTTGATACTATCTGACCGTTTTTTGATATTGTTAGCTGGACACTTCAGACAATAGCTGTTTTAATAAATGTATAAAATCTATGAAGATATTTCGAGAGATTAAATGCGAATAGTGGAGCATTAAATTCGCTGAGAAAGATGGAATTGTTAAGAAAAATTTTTATCTTGAATAATATGTATGGATTGTAAATTAAAGTATTTCAAACACTAATAAAGAAAGAATTATAATAATAATTTTAAAATAATATTTTTTCATTTTACTTACTTTGTCATCAAATCTTTAAATGTCACTTCAGTGTAATTTTTTACATCATTGGATAAATAATAATATTAAGCCAAGACTAAACATTGCTTTTATTAAAATAATGGTGACTTTTTTAAAGTTTTGGAGAGACTTAACAGTTTGAACATTTTTTCAAAACATTTTTTATTACTAAAAATTATTTTTGTTTCTAAAATATGAGAGAATTTTTTTGGCGATTTCTGAACTTAAATTTGGCTAAAAACTCAAAAAGATTTTACAACCCTGATTGTAAGCACAACTTATTTATCGATAACTGGCCATAGGCGATAGGGACCCATACCTATTTGTAACAAACTCAGCAGAATTTTAGAAACAAAACTTTTGTTTTAATTAGACGATATTAAAAATAAAAATAATGCAACAATACTTTTTAAAATTATTCGATGCCTGTGTTATTTCTATAAAATAGTGACTCAACGTTTGTAATGGTTGGTTTTTATGAAATCCCCCAAATTTTTATGTTAACAGACACGATTTTATTTTAGATTGTTTTATATAGTGCGTCGTAGAATATACATATGTCGGCTTTGTATAAGTGAAACATAAATATTAGTATTTCTTTTAGTAAAAATTCAAGTAAATTTTAAGCTAAGCGACAAAGTAAAAATCAACCGGACCATTAAATATGTAATATTTTGTATCAGCATGTGTACTTACGTATTTCTGAATGTATATACATGTGTGCAATTGGATGAGTATTAATACGTATTCGTTCCTAATAAATTTTACTACACATTACAATTCACAATAAAATTGTAGTTTAGTTTTCCAAAGTTTAATCTAATACTTATGGGTAACATCTTACAAAAGTTGATTCGGTAATTCTAACAATGTTATTTTTTTATTTTTAAAATGTCTTGATCGAAAAACTAATTTGTGTCTTACATTTTCAGTCTATAAATAGTATGACAAAAGACTATGATTACTTGCTTAAGGTATTATTAGTAGGAGATAGTGATGTTGGAAAGCATGAAATTTTATCAGGGTTGGAGGACGCATCATCAGAAAGTCCATTTTGCAGTGGAAATGGTATTTATTTTGTAATACACATGTATTCTAATGTAAAATTAATATTAAATTTATTTAGCTTATAAAACAACAACAATTCTCTTGGAGGGTAAGAGAGTAAAACTTCAGCTATGGGATACTTCTGGACAAGGGCGATTTTGTACTATAATTCGGTCATACTCCAGAGGAGCACAAGGCATAATATTAGTGTACGACATAACCAATAAGTGGAGTTTTGATGGAATAGATAGATGGCTTAAAGAAGTGGAAGAGGTGAGAAAAATATTTAAGGCCGAAAAATATTTTAGGTTAAAAAATATCGCGTCTTATAGCTAAAAACGAATAATAAATCGTATAGTAACTATTAACGAGCTTCTGAATCCCCAATATTATTACAATACATAGTTCTGAGGGGTTATTCGGTATTCCGTTTCGAAGGAATATTGCATTGCTTCAAATGTTTCTTTCGAAACGTAATACATAGCTCCCTGGTGTACTTAATAAAAGTTACGAACAAATTATAAACTTTGATCTCTTTTCCAGCCTAATTAAGTTGGTTATATGCGTATTATTTCCTTATTTTGTTTATTAACCATGATTGTTATTTTATTAATTTGATATGATTTATTGCCGAGAAATTGTGGGAATAATTACTTTTACAGAACCCGGAATAGGATAAATAAATGAGCCTATGTTTTTCGATGACATAAACACATGTATAATTGGCCAGTACAACCCTGAAGGCAGGATTACGGCCTAGCTTCTTACACCACTCATGTTGTGTGCATTAATTTTATACATGAATGGCGTGACCTACAGTTTTCAGAAACTTTTCATGGCAATTTTATTTTACTCTCAGAGTTTTTGCCAAAAATCGAAGAAATATTTTTTCGTATTTAGTTTTTGATGTCTGACCTGGAGTTTGAACCGTGGCCATACGTCTAATAAGCGAACACACTAACTACTAGATTACGGCGACTACATTGATTACATATAGCTTCCCATAATAGTGGTCGTGGTATTTTTTTTTTCGAAGCGGGAGTCTCATGGACCTACAGTTTAAAGTCGACTCCAAGCGACAATTGTTTTGAGAAGCTTTTCATCGCAATTTTATTTACTTTCAGAGTTTTTGTCAGAAGACTTGAAATGTGCGAGATGTCTGAGCCGGTCTCACGTTAACACTACCTACCAGACTACGCCGACTCGCTCTGTAAAGGTTTCTGACGATTAATATAGTTAAAGGCTTGTAATAAGCATTACAAATAATTCACTTTGTCCATCCATATTGACCTGCTTTTCCAAAGCAAAAAGCCACTTAGTGGGTTTCTAAATCTGAGGTATGAAACTTAAAATCTACTATCAAAATTGGCTCTGTTAATTGTTCTGCCGATTTACTGAGTTTAGGGACGTAATATGCATTAACAATAATTCACTCTGTTCACTCACGTAGTCCTGATTATCCCTATATTGATTTATTCACCGATTTATATATGCTTTCGGAAATGTATGATTATTACCTTGTGCTTTTTACCTAATTTTACTTAGGAATTTTTATCCTTTTTCCTGTTTTTACTTCCAAGCCATAATGTATTGTTTAACAGAGTTATGGCAGCAACATAGCAGAGGTCTGTTAACTGAATGGGTTTCCGTTTAGGTTAATACATTTTAAAATCTATCTTCACACATAATTTTTGAACTGAGGTTTATTATCAGCTGTCGCACATCAATTGTCATAAATTTTATATACGAAATTTTTTTCGCCATTTAAAATTGGATTTGTACCCAAATAAATATGAATAAGTCGCTGCAAAATACTAAATTGTGATTTTTAAAACAATGTGATGATTTTTTGATTCCCTAGTCGGACTTTCACAAGTTTCACATTACGTATGATTTTTCATATTTTCGATTCCGGTACATTTATTCTTTTACTTTTTAAGAAACTTAGATCTGCGACAAAGCATTTGCTCCATATCTTCTTATTATTTCTTTAATTTGCGACATTCTAGCTAATCCTGTTTTAGAATGCTAGGGTTGCCTAATACATATTTCTATGTTTTTAGTTTTCAAAAACGCCTTCAAGCTTAAAAAAATAAGCTTAACACTGCGATTTAAAGTTTACTACAAGATCCTTCCTCTTAGCGAATAATTTTACTGTTCTTAACTGTTCTAGACACAGAGTCTACTTAATGGCACTTAACACTGACTGGCAACGTTCTTTTCTTTTTATTATTCTAACTACATGATCTTTCTATTTAGTGTTGTACTTGTAATTTGATGTTTGGTTTTTCCCGTTTGACTTTTCTTATGTATATTTGTTTTTACAATTCTTTGTACCGTATAATTTGCGTGTTTAATATTAGTTTGCTTGTCTTGTTGTATTTTGGTTCTGGAACGCAAACAACATTCGCCAACATAAATATGAGCTTAAAAATCTTCTTTGAAGTAATCAAATTGATATATTGTTAGCTTCTCAGACTCACCACGAAGTCGAGAATCGTGAATGTTACACAATGTAAAACGTGGTAAAGATTGCACGAAAGAATATTTTTGAAAGATTTACGAGAGGTAGCTAGCTCTATACTTATAACCAGCACTCTTACTCGCCCAAAGTACAATCAGATTCATAAGTCGTCGTAATCTAGTAGGTAGTGCGTTGCCTTATTACGAGAGAGCCCGTGGTTTTCGTCTCAGTTCAGATACCCTTACTAATGACGTCTCACCATATTTAAATATTAAGCCAATTGTTCATACTTCAAAATGCAAATATTTCCATTGATGAACCACAGACTGAAGAGCAAATTGAAAATGACGTAGAGATAGTTACGAAATTACTACAATCTGCCGCATGGGAAAGCACACCGATTTTGGCGGATAGACGATATACAACTTGATACCTAATGTACATAAGGGAAATGTTAAAAGTTAAACGTAGATTAAGGAAAAGGTGGCAACTGACGAAATGTCCTACAAAAATGCATTTAATAGAGCAACTCAGTAATTTAGTCTGGAAATAAGCATAATAACAAAAAAAGTTGGGCTATTCGCTTTGGAAATGCACAAAAAAATTAAAAAGACCAATTGAACAAAATGCTCTAATACGAAAATCAAATGAAAAATGTGCAGACTAATATTCAAAAGGCTGAAATATTCTTAAGATATCGGAATATTATTGTTAGAAAACAACACAACTTCAACTATCTTAAGAGACAAACATTCACGACAATTTAAATTTAAACGAAACTACCGGAAGTTACACAAAAAAATTTTGTATGACCTCAAATTGTAAACTATTCCTGGCTTCGATATTATTATAACTGAAGTGCTCAGGTTATTCCATAAAACATAATAGCTAAAGTAGACTAAACATTTAACGCGTCATTTAAGATACAGTACGAACCACCATTCTGTAAAGAAACTGAGGAAATTATGATACCAAAGCTTGGAGACCATTAGAATACATTAAATCTTATAGGCCCATATTTTTTTTACCCACAATATCTAATTATATACCAATATACCTTGGTGTGGCTTTAGAAACTTCTATTCTACAAGAGACCAAGTTCATCGTATTATAGACGTGATTGAAGCGACACTAGAACAAAAATAAATTTGTTCTGCGGTCTTTTCAGTTGTACGCAAACTTTCATTCCAACTTCCTCAAGTTTGCTGCAAATTAATTAAATCATAGTTCGAGGGAGATTATTCCGCATAAAACAGTAAAATAAATATTCCAAACTGAACGAAATAACTGGTAGTGTCGTCAGGGGGGTATTCTTGGGCCGCTCTTGTATCTTCTTTGTCCAGAGTTTTCTAATACAACTATGGCAATATTTGCTGATGACACTGCAATCCTATCAGTAGCTCCGACAGAGAATGAATCAAAGTCTTGATTCCAGGATGCATTGAACTCTGTACTAGAATGGACAAAAAAGTGGCATATAAAACTAAACACATCAAAGTCAGTACACGTGGACTTCACAAGCAGGAACATCCTGTGCACTCCGGTATACTTGAACAATATGGTAGTACCATACTCGAATACAGCTAAATATCTAGGCATGACTCTTGATACAGAATTGCGATTTAACTAGAACGTGAAAAGAAAAATTATAGAATTGCGGCCAAAGTGGGAAAAAACTATATTGGCTATTAGGAAAAAAATCAAACATTAGTATCGAAAATACATTTTTAATATACAACCAAATGTTAAAACCTGTAAGGACGTATGGTTTAGAATTATCGTAATGCGCTATATATATATAGCTATTATTTAACATTTTCAAAATAAAGTGATTCGCAGCATCGTAAACAGAGATTAGGAACGTCGTATGGATATGCATAATGCAACCCACCAAATCGGTATTATGACAATCAAACATTATGATCGATTGAGTCAGTATATTCTTTTGTAGAGCGTAGACTGAGAAGAAGGAAGCCTTCTGACCTTGTTTGGTTAAATTTAATATATGCACTTCTGAATTTTAACAATTTAAAAATATTGTAAATAATTTCTTGTTATATAAAACTAGTTGCACGAAATAAATAAAGAAAAACCATTGGGCCCATCTACAAGCCTGACATCTGAGGATACTTAGCAAGTACATTTCGAAGCGTCTCACAAGCAATATTCTCATAATAATATTCCAGATCGGCCAGCGATAAACTACACGATGATGTCGATTTTCTAAAAAAAAATCATCTTTTCGGAGCTCTTTTTCATTCTGGTGGTTCTGTTAATAAACAAAATTGCCTTATTAGGGGCTCAAAAAACCTACAAGTGATCTTACCGAAGCCAATGCACCCATTACGAGCGACTGTTTGGTGTGGCTTGTGAAGCGGAGTTATCATTGGTCCACATATATTTGAAAATGTGGACTGCCATGATAATCGATTTTTTTGTACACGTTCTTCGTGGCATTGTTGCGCACGATGTTTGGTTACAGGAGGATGGTCCAACGTATCACGCATCTCATGCACTAATTGATATATTGTATATTTGATTAGCTGAAATAGTGATGTCAATTGGCCTCCAAGAAGCTTCGATTTGACACCCTTTTTTTTGGCGCCGTTAAAGAAAAGTTTTATGTCGATAATCCAGAGAAAATTGAACATTTGGAAGCCAAAAGTCGTAATGCCATTGCCCCATACACTCGAAAAAGTGCATGAAAATTGGCCCATTCGAATGACATACTGTGAGCCGGCAGCGGCAGCCGTATGAATGAAATAATATTCCATTTTCAACCGGAAAATTGCAATGCACAACAATAGAATCAATTTGGCACAATTTTAAACAGTTTTTCTCTTATTTCAATTTTTAAACTTAAACTTTTAAATTTCCCGCCCTTTAAATACTCGGCAGTTTGTGACCTTATCTACATCTGCGTCCGACGTTAACGTCAGATCTATCACCTGTTCCTTGTTCTTGGTCTTGTTACTAGTAATAAGTTCAGTGTGAAATTAAAAATGATTCACCTCTGCTGTTGCCGTCCGTACCTCCCCATGTGGTGTGGTGAGCGTTGGCATCGCATTCTATCAGATGCTGCTACCTGATCCTGTGGGCCCTATGCACAAGGTGCTTGATGATAGGTGGTGGCGGCTCCTCGTCTTCGTATGACAGATACGCAGATGCTATCAGAAAGCTACTGCTCCCAGCGTGTTTGCTTACCGCCACGGTTAGGTTAATATCACAATATGTGGTAAGAGAAGTACGTTAATAACTTTGCTAAAAAGTAAGCAAGGCCATCAGTTACAATGTTCTGGTGGGACAAAAAGTGTGTGGAAGTTAGATCCCAATTCATAAACTTAGTCCCCATGATCATCAGCAACAGCAGATTCTTGCTTGTAGCCATAGAATGTTGAAGACTAAACTCAACCACCTTCGCCCGTTGCGGTCTCATTGCCGTCGATCGATCTCAGGGTCAGGGTTACCTGTTCCACCTCGTACCGAAATTTACCGTCCAAAAAGAACCGAAGTTGCAAAATTCCGGACCTATAGAGTTTTCTTTCTTCGCCACTAAAGTGGCTTCTGCGTTTGGGACGGCAAGTGCGCTCCGTTGAAGAAGATGTCTGGTCGCCGGCGGTATTGAGTTTACAATCGTAACCGAAATCGTCCTCGTACCGCCTTATTATGCTTTCCTCCAGTTTTCTTTTCTGCGACGTAAGCGAGTTTTGTGTTACGTTCCCTCAGCTTCATTAAAAATCGAAGTCAGTTTTCATAAACTGATCCGGATCTATTTGGTAGACCTCCGAAGACTTAGCGAAGCTTTCCGCTCAGACATGTTTTTCAGTACACGACGTACTCTGGTTGGGCTAGCGCTTTCTTTGACTGAGAAAGGATTTTCAAGTCCTTTTTACCAGTCGAGTAATGAGTCAATACCGCCAGGTCTGACGCTTGCTCCGACAGTCCAGAGTCTGTGGAAACGGCTCTGCTTTGTCTTGGAAGATTCTTGCAGTAAATCGTCAACTATTCAAACCTGAGGTTGACATTTAGGAGGCCTCCTCCACCTGAGTGATCAGGTCTCCGGCGATTTTAGTATACTCTCCTTGGCCGGATACTGAGGGCTGTTATTTACGGTCTACATCATGGATAAGGGAGGTATTTTATATCTACTGGTGTTGGTAATACTTAGTTTATACTCACCGCCTGCCTGTCTGACGCGGCATTTAGTTAAGTCTTAGTGAAGAGTTCCTCATAACCTGTTAGCTGAATATTTTTATTAAGAACAAAAGAATGCAAATGAAATGACGTTTAGCCTATCTAAACTAAGGATCAAAGTAATACGCAGAGTTGAATTCTAAGGATGTGTTTAAATTATGAACCCAAAAGGTAGTTGATAAAAACTCCAAAATAATGAAATTTTTTTAGTTGTACTCGTAATACGCAATCGGCGCATTTATGATGCACCACGCCATTGCAATCGAAGAATACAGTGAGCAAGACCTTCACGTTTAACTGAATTTGACGTGCTTTTTTCGGTCTTGGCTCTTCTAGACGCTTCCATTGGGATGATTGGGCTTTAGTTTCAGTGTCATAGCCATACACCCATGATTCGTCACCAGTTATGACCTTTTTGAGCAAATCTGGATCGTCGTTGACGACGTACAACATCTCCTGAGCGATAGCCATGCGACGTTGTTTTTGCTCAAAATTTAGCAATTTTGAAACAATTTCCACTGCAGCACGTTTCATGCCTAAAACATCATAAAAAATTGCTTGGCATGAGTCGAACGATATGCCAACATCATCAGCAACCTCTCTAATAGGGATTCGACGATTATCCGAAATTATTTTCTTCACTGCTTCAATCTTTTCATAGGTTGTTGACATGCTCGGACGGCCAGGACGAGCATCGTCATTGACATTTTCTCGGTCTTCCTTAAACCGGTTATACCACTATTGAACTTGTGTTCCGCTCGTAGTAGACTCGTCAAATGCCACAGTCAACATTTGCACAATTTTTTCGAATAGTAAAAAATCGAAGAGCACACCAAAGCACGACTAACCTCCTTATCTGTCAAAAACAATCTGACAATCCAAAATGGTTGACATTTTGAACATATATAACACATGTATACAAACACAACAGAAAAAATATGCGAAATTCGAACATACGTAACTCACGAAATTTGAAAATAATATAATATAATAATATATAATATAATAATATTTTTTTATCACACCTCGTATATATGTATGCAATAAGTTCATAAAATATTGGGTACGAACAGAGATGTTTTATATAATTCAAATAAGAAAAAAAACTTGTTGGAAAATAGTAACTTTTGTAATCTTGGTACTTAAATGAAGTTTGTCCCGTGAGGCATTGTAACAGTGGAATTAAAAAATTTAAATATAATTTTCCTCATCAATAAGTAATTTTTTTTTTATTTAATTTCATACCAAAATTATTATTAGAATTACAATCAAGGTGAGCAAAAACGGAGGTAAGAAAAAAGGCATTGCAGTTTAGTTTAGAGAAAAGACGAGAAAGATCAAATAAAATTACAAACTAATAACTTAGAAAATAAGTAAAGCGTTCTTATATCTTTTTGTTAAGTTCCTAGTGTGAAACTATTACTACGATGGATCTACAAGTCCTTTTTAAATTGTCACCTTTCTACATACTCTGTCAGTCGATTCTTGTCAAAATTTGTAAAAGTTTCGTCATTTAGGTTGTGTTTAATAGCCCTGTGAGCAGAATTAAACGGAATATATTTCTTAAAAAATAAATTAAATCAATAAACTAAAGTGAAAATTATTCCCTTATCCGCAGTATTCTCCGAATTTATTTCTTGTTTTCAAACCTAAAGAGATGGATCGACAGAAAAAGATTTCACTTTAACTATGAAATTTTATTTTAATTTTTTTCTTTATCACATGTTAACTGAATACAACGAAAAGGAATCATTAAATAACTGTTTATACAAAAACCTGTGTTCCATTAGAAGTTAAAAACTTATTCACCCCCTTTTCATATAAAAATAAATACATTAAATACGAATTTTGAAAAAAATTATTTGTCTAATTCTTATATAATTTTGTAAAAAGAACAACAGAAATAAGATGAATATCGGGAAGGAAAATGTGGTTCACAAAATAAGTGAAAGAACTTAACAAAATTTTTGGAAATTTTATTAATAGAATTAGAAATCGGGCATAAAATTTTAAAACTACCTGACAACACTGCTTTGCGGATAACTTATTTCAAATGAACTTTTCATTACGTTTAGGCAAAAAAAAATTTTTACTACATGACGAAACTGATCGCAATTTGCTTAATTGTGCTTACACCCCATGGTAATAAACCACGCAATTTGAAAAGAACATGGGAAACACAATTATAAATTACTTCATCTTTGAAAAATTTTTAAAAATATAAAAAACATATAATTCAAAATTATAAAAAAGAAATATAAATTTCAGTGTTCACCGAAAAGTCACTAAACTATTAGATACAAAATTAGTAAAAACACATCGTGATTACCTTTATTTTATATTTTTTCCTTTTTTGAATTTTATTGCACAGTTAATCTTTTAAATAAAATTTAAAAATGGTTTAATGGAAAATTAGACTTCAAAATTAGAATAATTAACGATGTTGGATTTAAGCAAAGAACTATTAAAATATAAATATGAACAAAATTATTATCCAAAATTATTTAAAAAAATTTTGTGAGACAGGTACGAGGAAAATTTATAAAAACTACTCCAAGGCAAGATAATGTAATTGCTAATATATTATTATTATTATATGTTATTATTATATAACGTACATATAACACCTGACTTCTTTAAGTGAATTCCAATAAATTTTGTTATCTACTTATAGATTTTTTTAAAATTGATGAAAAATTCACTTAGCATGTTAGAGTTCAGCCAATTTGATTGCGTGTTTTCGCTGAGTGGAATAAATTTGGCTCAACAAGTTATACTTATTAGGAGTACTTTATTTGGTTATACTGTTTTGTTTTCGAAGCCTTTATATAATAATAAACATTTACGATGTCTCCAATTGTGACTTTTATTTAAAAGCTTTCAATATTTATGCAACGATGCTCCTAGAATAATATAGAATGACAACAAAAGAAATTAAGGGAATAATGACAATAATTCAATAATAACTTCTGGGACGTCTCAGACCTAAGCGAATGAAATATAAATAGAACTAAAATTAACGTTATTTGTGAATAGAAGTAGTTACAACCGCGACGTAATCTTTGGGAATTTAACCTTTGTAAAGTGTATTGTCAATTCAAACAAATATTCTCTATATACATATATTATTAAATAATGTGTAATGGCCATTTGTTAATAAATTTGAATTTTTATAAATAATAGGTCTGAAAATTATGCGAACGATACAGCTTAATGTACTGTTTGCTTTAACTAAATTAATTTAATTTTGCAATTCTTGTATTTATTATACTAAGGGCTATTATTACAACTTGCCGTTAAAGTTGAGTTTAGTTAAAGGCAACTTAAGCTAAAGTGAACTTTAATGTTACCTTTAACTTCTTTTCGTTATTACAACCTAATGATAAAGTAAAGTTATCTCCTTCAAAAATATGGCAGTGCCGGAGCAATGTCGATAACATTGCTCAATTAAACAAGGTTTTTTAAACGTAGTGACAATGACGGGCTTTTTTTTTTTTTTTTTTTTTTTTTTTTTTTTTTTTTTTTGAAAAAAAATTAAAAATTTTAAAAATTAATATATTTTTTTGAAAAAAATATATATATATTTTGAAAAAAATATATATTAACGTTTACTTCTATCGCTCACTTCTACCAATTTATCTGCCTGTTAAAATCCTTTCTTTATTTAATGGCAAGTTGTAATATTGGCCCTAAAAGGATTGTAAAACTATTTTAATTATTTATTTTATATTTTGCAGCATGCACCTGGTATTCCAAAAGTTCTTGTAGGAAATAGATTACATCTAGCATTCAAAAGACAAGTTTCAGCGAAGCAGGCTGAACTTTATGCATCGCGCAATAATATGTCATGTTTCGAAATATCTCCACTTTGCGATTTTAATATTAGAGAATCATTTTGTGAATTGGCCCGAATGGCTCTCCATAGAAATGGCATGGAAAGAATATGGCGTAACAATAAAGGTAAGTAATTTATTGATGAAATGTAAATTCAATTTAGAAAATGTGCCTATGTTTATTTTAGCGTTAATAGAAACTTAATTTAATTCTAATAAAAACACCTTACAAATATTCGTTAAATAGGCTGGCATTGTGGGTAACACATGTTTTTAATAATTTCAAATACATACTTTAATTTTTAGGTTTTATTAATTCCAAATGGAATATTTTCTTTACACTATTTATACAAACTAAAATTGATAAAAAAAACATTTCCAGTTCTGGTTTTTATTTTCTATAAAAATTAGAAGAATCGTTACAGACATTATTTTTACGTCCTTGGAGCTGGTGCTTAGAAACCTGACGCTCGCCGAATTTGTAATTTGTACGCAAAAAAACAAAAGATTTAAGATGAACGATGAACTTTGTATAATAACTTTTGACATAAGGTTGGAAGTATATTTTAGGCACTGCAAATATGCTTGGCACTTTTTGCCGAGATAAAATTTTATGTTCCTATATGTCAAAAAAATAAAAAGGCAGTATGTAGTTATTTTATTAAAGTGGAATCGAACAGGTTTTAAAATCTAAAAACTATAAGACATTACAACGAAATTAAAGGAAAGAATAAATTATTGGGTGAATATCAGTAAAAATCCAAAAGAAATCGTCTACCCTTGACACTATTGTCAAATGGTATTGATATTGTATTGTCAGTTTTTTTATCATGGACGATTTAACTCTGGTATACACTGTATATTATATGTAGTGCGATTAACATCACGGTTATTGCATTTTTTCTGAAATATATCGGTTTTAAGCTTATCAGATTTATCGTTTCGTTGGAGGGCACCATACTACAGCTAGTTACTGCATTGAGCGGATTTGAATGGGGTTCTTCAGCAGTGATTTCTTGAAATATATCGGTTTTAAGCTTATCAGATTTATCGTTTCGTTGGAGGGCACCATACTACAGCTAGTTACTGCATTGAGCGGATTTGAATGGGGTTCTTCAGCAGTGATTTCTTGAAATAATAGGTATCTACATTTTAGGTAAGATTAGTTTCAGTCTTTTTTAACTTGATATGAGTAGAGTCTAATTTCAATCTAAACATACTTTGTGGAATCCATTCTCGATTTCTTATATTGGAAACATTTTACTCTTTTTTTAGTACCAACAATCAGGAGATGAACTCGTACACATGAAGTATATTGTGTTTGAATAACAGAAAGATTGTTATGAGAGAAAAGCGAAGACAATTTTTTTTATTTTGAAACTTTTTCAGGATTGTTCTGTACTAGTTCAAACTTCCTTGTTTTAATTTCGGTTAATCATATAAAGTCAACAATCAGGCGATCACAAAATCTCCAGGATCTCTGGTGGGAATCGAACGCACAACATCGGCTTTTGAAGCTTAGCACACCATTGGGGCACCCACTCTGTTTTAAAATAAAAGTCAAACTATATATATACGATATATATAACTACGATTTGTAAGTTTTTACCTCTTTTTATTTGACAAATATAAAATTTCATACAGGAACTAAATATTGCATCCGAAATAATTTGAGCATACATTTTGCTTTATAAGAACTAAATTTAATGGTACGATTAAAGTAATCTTTATTCAAATTAAACTAGTCGTTTTAATGCACAAAAAATTTATTACGTTATCTGTTCTGATGTTCGTTTTGCTGACCGATTTTTTTCTTTTTAATGTTTTTGAATGTAGGTGAAATGACTATTGAAAGTATCGGTAACTGCAGATACCCATACATAATTGGCCATTACAACCCTTTAGTCAGGATTACGGCCTAGCTTCGCACACCACTTATGTTGCGTGTGTTCATTTTGTATATGAGTGGCGGGACCTACAGTTTAAAGTCGACTCCGAACGACAGATTTTTGAGAAAATTTTCATGGCAATTTTATTTACTCACAGAGTTTTTGCCAGGAATCTGCTGAGAGGAAGTCGCCGAAGAAATATTTTTTCATATTTCATTTTTAATGTATGACCGGGGATTTGAACCCCGGCCTTTCGTCTAATAAGCCAACACACTGGTAGTGGCTATTAGCATATATTTCGGTGATAATAAAGCCGTTAGTATTTAAATAAATAATTGTTCCACGAGTGCAAATTGCTTGTCATACCAAAATTTTTTGAGGGTACTTCAATTATTTTGCACACAAAACTCGCAATGTAGTATTCTCGCGTAGAGAGTGTAAAAAATTAAGCAACACATATGAATGTCTCATGATTGACTAAACAGCACTCCTATTTTTAAAAAGTATTCTTTTATAATTCGTTTGTTCTTTTTAAGCCACTATATTATTACAATGGCTTGACAAAATCATTATTTTACTTGTTTTGCTAAGTTCTGTAAATTATTTTTTCATCCACTCTCAAGTTTTCTTCTAATACTTCAAAGCTCTTTTTGTAACCAGTGAAATATTTTTTTTTGTTCTTTATTGAAAATGTCAATTACATAATAATAATTTTTTAATCAAAATGAAAGTGTCTGAAAAACAATTTATAATAATGTCGTTCAGGCTTTTTCTCATGGAATCATACTAGCAACTAGATAGAGGCAGATGGTTAATAAAAGTGGAATAATGGTAAATATTTTTTCAATCACTTTGGCAAATATGAGGATAGAAGTGTGTCTAATTTTTCGGTACGCTTTCTGTACACAAGCTAATTAACGGCCATTAAAACACATTGGTTTGGCTTGGCTTTTCACACCACCCATACTGCGTTAAATTTATTAAGAAGTTTTTCGACCTACAGTTTAACGTACCATAGATTCAAGAAATCTATTCGCTTTATTTAGTTTACTCTCTGAGTTTTTGCCAGAAGACCGCTCAGAGGGCTTCGCTGAGTGGAATATTATTTTTTCAAGTTATCAGACCTAAGGTTGAAATTCTCATGGTGTCGTCTAGTAAATCGGCGCACTATATTCTAGACTACCTTAATCAGTATTTAAAGATTATGTAGGTAAAATTGACAGACTCCTCAAAAAGCGTGTTTTACGTAGGTCCGTTCTCAGCAGATTTCTGGCAAAAACTCAGAGCAAATAAAATGACCTTGAAAAGATTCTCAAAATTCTGTTTTCGAAGTCGACTTAAACTGTAGATCCCACAACTCAGGTATAAAATTAACACACACAACATAAGTGTTGTGAGAACTAGGTCCATAATAATGGGTGAAGGGTTGTCATAACCAATTATGTAAGTATGTAAGATCTCGTTGTACTAATGACAGTACATATTCTGTCATTCAACTATAACTCCTTGTTGTCATTTGTCAACCATTCCATTATATGTATGTATATTTGATTGCAATCATTTTGGCTCAGATTGCACAGTGTTGGACAATAACGCAGAAGATGTTCTGTGGTTATAATAGAAGAAAGCGCTGTGTGGTATTTCTATGTTCCGGGCGGATGCAACTATAGGCTGTGAGGTTCATAAAACGATCTTTAGTTGGGTTCAATATAAATTTTGTTTTGCATATATTACAGTATTTTGCATATGTCATCTCTAGATAAATGAATTCATTATCCTATAGTTTTTGTGTAAATGAGTAAAATTTGTTTTTGTCTCTCTGAAGAGGAATGTCAATATCAATTTAAATTTACTCGAATTCGGGAACCTATATGAGGGTAGTCGTTGAATTTTTCGCTGTCTACTCCTGGCCTTCGACAATCTTAGATGTGTTGTACACCTTCAGTAGGAATATAATGGCCGTTTTATTATCAATAAATATGTGTATATTGCCAATGCATAAGTTCATATATTTAATCTTTATTGACATTATATCAATTTGAATAAAAGTACAGTAAAATTCGGATATGATCTGGATCCGTCATCGAATATTTGAATGTCTAAATAGTACTATGAGTACCATAGTGATGTAGACACTATCATGAAAGGATTTATCTAGTATTTTAAGATCAGAAGCGAGAGCAGGTTCATTTATCGTATAGTCAATAAGGATATCTTTTATCTATCCACGAATTTGCGGTGCTTAGTCCCATTGCCGTGTTTACAGTCCTTATAACAAAGTCTCTCAAATTCTTAAAACAATTGAATTGAAGTTTGACATTCAGAGACTGTAGAAATGATCAGCCGTTATACACAATGTATACTGATATATCATCAATTCAGATTAGTTGAAGAAAAGAAAAGCTTCTCAAATTACGAAAGGTGAGCATTAGTGGTTTTCTATCAGGTAACAGCTATCTGAGATGGCGGTGCCTCATTCTTCTATATATCCGAGTGCAGCCTCAAACTGTTTACTACTTTTTCCAATAAATCTGCCGTATGGCGTTAACGGTGAATATTTCTTTTTCGGCTCCTGAAACCATTCACCGCACGAATCAGGGAACAAATTTGGAAAGAAAGACTTCAAAGTGGTCGTAAACAAGATACAAAATTTCGCCTTTATAAGCGGGGAGGGCTTAAAAGCGGGATGCATATATTGAAGTAGTTTCAGTACATTATAGAGTAAAAGAGAAGATTGTATAAGTTTCTGTGCGGGAATTATTATATCAGAGGAATGCTGTATATCACCTGTTGCTTGCAGAGCATGCTTCTGCAGTGTCCAGAGCGACATACGCTATGTGTTAAGGGTGGTAAGCGATGCCTGAGATCACGTAGTTTTAAGAGAACCTATCATCATGATCGCTAACGCGGATACAAAACGCCCAAAATGTTGAAGATTCGTTTTCTCCAAAGTTAAACACCGAACCGCGTTCCCGCAGATAAGAGTTGATTTGATTACAAAATCGTAAAAAAATAATATATTTAGAAGATATATTTAGACCTCTTGCATTCTTACAAATAACAATTGCCGGCTTTGTAGTTTTGTTAGTTTGCTCTTCAATACAATTTCAAGATATTTGGCCAGATTGGATAGAGTAAGAGATACTCAATTGATATTAGGGGTAGCTAATTGATTGATTTTGTATCTCCTTCTGAATAGTACTAACCACATTCTGATTAGATCAAGTAGAAGTCTATATTAGTTGTGTCATTTAAATATTAGTCTAAGCCCAATTTCAGATTTTCCGAAAATGAGTTTGAATCTTTGATTGTATTATTTTTTTCTTCATTAGTAGACTACGCAGTTCATGAGTACGCATGTTCCGATGATTATTAAAAACCTCGGAAAGGATAGTATCTTCTCAATTTTTATCTATTTAGAAATTTAGATTTTCCATTCTTTTAATTTTCTTACATATTCTTTGACCTTTTTTTAATTTGGCAACATTGTAATAATTTCATCAGGTGCACAGGGAAATTTTTTGAAAACTAGCACTTGGTAAAAGAGGAAAGCAAAAAGAAGAAAATCAAAAGTGGATTTACTTACTTATTTAATTGGTCATTATAACCATTTAGTCAGGATCACTGCCTTCTCATACTTCGCAGGTTGTGTGTATTAATTTCTTCATAATCAAGATGCAACATATGAGGATTAAAACATACGTATCTGTGAGCTTGAATATATTTATATTAAATATTAAAATTTTCAAAACGGACTCAATTCTTTGTGTAAATTCGAACAAGAACTTTAAATTGAAAAATTCGCGACTATAACACCGGTCTACTTTGAGTACTTACAACGGGCATTCAGACTAACAGACCCTATCCATCCCATCTTATTTCCATTTATTACCCATATAATTTTCTGAATTTGATGGTGTTTTTAATTTGATAAGATTTTGAGAATTATTATAGTAATGGTTGATTCAAAGACAAACTTTCCCGATATTGAGAAATTAGAATTACAGACAAAATTAAAAATCGAATTCTAATCGACTATCAAACACCTCTTTTGGAATTTTAAATCTACAATAGACTAGGTTAAAATAGAAACTCAATATTTGGACGGCTCACTTTTTAAATGAAAGTCTGTAAGGAATTCCTCAGCTATTCTACAATAGAAAACTACTGCAAAAAATTGTGAAAATTATTGAAATTTATGAAGACAAGTTTACTTGACTTCGAGAAATCTCATCAACCTAAACATAGTACACGAAATGTACTGATATAGCTTTATCTCTAAATCTTTTTCTTATTTTATTAACGATCTGTTCTCTCTAACTTCTAATCCTATCCACTGTTTGATGTCCTGAGCATAAAAATTCAGTATGATGTCCTTTGGAGTAATCATATTTTTTGAGTGTCAAAAGAAACGTTCAATTGCCTTGGTTTCTTAAGACGAGAAATATTTCACTGCATCTGATATCCTTACTGTTTGCACCACTTATATCCGATTGAGAATGGAATACACCTCTCATGTATGTTTCGATGCCGCAATGTCTGTTTTGAACCTTCTCGACAGCGTACAGGAAAGGGTAAAGACTTACACTAATAATGGTGGGCTAACCAACTATTGATTCATAGGAGCACTGCCTCAGTATGACTTGTGGTTAGCTTTCTATCACTACTACAGCGGATTATATCCTGGCGAAATAAGGAAACTTGTTCTCTAAAAACATAAATTTATATGTAGTACTCGTCTTTCTCGCAGAGCATATCCGTTTGGCCGGTGGAATACACATTGCAGTGAAAATTTGTTATTCAGTCGCAATATTCGTATATTTAACGCTCTACCCGCAGAAGTTTTTCTTGTCACTTACAATATAGGTAGATTAAAATCTGACGTTCATAATTTCCAACTCACTTCATAAGTAGGGGCTATACCCTGAGTGTTGCTATAAAAAATAGTAATGTGTCCTAATGTACACAAATGAAAGAAAACACCGCTACTATATACAATATACATTAAATAATTAATTTGCAAGAAAAAGAAAAACTTGATAAAATATAAAGAAACAAAACGTTTTGTTAAAATGTTATTAATAAAGTAAGTTTTTATATTTAATATTGGCAAAACAGTCTACGAACATTCTTAAAAATAAGGAAGATTTTAAGACCCGGATGTCTGGAGGTAACATAAATTTTGAAAAGAATTGCCTTACTACAAAAAATTCTAAACTTGACAGAATATGTTTTGATTAGTTCACAATCGCCAGAAGAAAGAATTTGCAATTCCACAAAAAAGCACGGGTAGTGTTGAACCGTAGACTGTATTTGTTGTGGTGGTGGAGAGCACAAAAAAAAAGCAACAAAACCAAAAGGATATCGTCTTCTTACGGAGCACTATAAAAAAGGAACCAAAATATTGTAGTTCCAAATTACCAAGAAAAATACACAAAAAAGAGACACTTTCCTTTGTTGCATCTCGATATTTCCTTCGCGAAATAAAATTTACACAGGGGTTTTTTTTAAGACAATTTTTGATCAAATTTGCACATTTTTCTTTTAAACTATTAATTCTTTTTTTTTTTTAAATATAAATTCACTTTTTTTTTCTAATGGCACAATATAATGATTATTCTCTTGGCAGGTTATAAAAGGAATAAAAATTAAGAATAAATATAACATGTAAGAGACCTAAATTGAATTTCTTTACAACAGGATGTTAAAATATCCTAAAGCTCAACTTAAAACACAGTCGAATGTTAAAACAAAAAAAAAAAACGAAAGCTTAACTACTACAACGCCATCTGTTGGTTCTTAGGCCTCTTCTAGCTGATCAGTTATATCTCCGGGGATGGGATTGTCGCATCTCCGGACGTAAACAGGTAGGATAAGCGTCTTGTAGAGTATTAGTTTCGTCGAACGAGAGAGGTCTCTGCTTCTCAATTGCCTGTTGACACCATAGAAGCACCTGTTGGCAAGAGTGGCCATTCGCTTGATCTCCAGACTGACATCATTTTTGGTGGTAACGGCGGAGCCATGATAAATAAATTCCTTTATAATATCAAAAGTATAGTTATCGACCGTAATCCGACCGTAATCTCTACATGTCGATAACATATATTTTGTTTTGACCTCATTTACTGTCAGACTCCCATTCAATAGCACTAAAGGCAGCAGTAACATCTTGCTTGGTATGCCCTATGATGGCAATGGAATTGCTCAACGTCATTCTGCATAGGCTTATCAGCTTCACAAATATTGCGAGCTTAGACTTTGCGGCAAAAACACGATCCCTTATGGGGCTATTGAAGGTTGCCTTACAGTCGACAAAAAGATGGTGTGTGTCGGCTTGTTTTTCGTGGGACTATTTCAGGATTTGGCGTAATGTGAAGATCTGTTCGATGGTGGACTTGCAAGGTTTGAAGCCGCACTGGTAAGGTCCAATCAGTGTTTTGACGAGTGGATTCAGTCGTTCACACAATACGCCTGTAATACGCCAATGAAAAAAAGTTTACCATGGGTTTTTCTGCATCCAATGGGTGCTTATAATAATGAAGGAAATTACTTGGGGTTTGTTTAATTGCATATTAGGAGAGATACAGACTGGAAATCGAATAAAAGGGCCTGAATGAAAGATTAGTCACCTGGATAAGAAAATGAGGGCATGCTATAGAAAAATTATTTTGTTTTTAGACATCTTATCCTAGAGAATTGTCATTAAACAATATTGATGCAATCTGTTTGCTCGCATACTAAACTTCGGTTTGTCAATATTAGGAATAATTCGAAGTTTTAAAATTAACTACAGAAGCTTGATTTTTAATTATGCATTCAGAGCTAAGTATCAGTGAGTAAGTAAAGGATGTCAGTGTGTTGGACACAACATATTTTCTAAAAACAGCTTGGGAAAAAGTACAACCTACAACAACAAAAACCTGTTTTCGTAAAGTTGGATCCATGGATCGAAAGTAAATTGTCAACGAATTCGATACAGAAGACAACGTTCCATTAACAACTTTATTGTATTTTCAAACAACTTCATAAAATAAGACTAGTTAAAAAGAATTTATAAACATCGACAACATTGTACTGAAGATAATAATATTAAATAAATTTCGAAAATGCAAAATTTCAGGGGATTCAGAAGAGCAAGTTGTAGAACAAGAAATCGATAAAGTTAAATCGTTCGAAGAAATGATAAAAACACGATTGAAAGCATTCGCTTTAAATAATGTCATTGCATATGAAAAATTAAACAATTTGGATAACAATTTTGAAGGAATGCACAAAAATGGAGGCAAACGAACGCTAAGCAGACTACAATTAGCTAGTTCTTCTTTTAAGTTCATCGTTTATTTGTTTTTTGTTTTTTTTTTTTTTGTTTTTTGTTTTTTTCGAGAAAGAGTCATATTAATAACAAAAGATTAAAAACAATTGTTTTATAAAAATTTCATTTAAATTTAATCTTCCTCACAATTGAAATAAAAAAAACAAGAAAAAGTAACAAAGAAGCCTAAATTAACAAAAATAAAAATTATTCATCTGTGTCTACATGCATACATAAATACATTTATGAAGAACCAAATTTCTGCCCTTTAAAGAATACTATTTGGAGTCTAAAATATATATACTACTTATACTTATTGTTTTAAGTAATTTTTTAAAAAGATCAAAACCGCTAATATTTCATCGAAGAGTATTGAACGAATATGTTGCGAATATACTCTGCAGCTGAAAAACGTCTTTTACAATCTGCATTTGAGATAAAATGATTTGAAGATAGCTAATACAAGATATAAGTATTTACCTCTACCACCTCATTTCAATCTATTTTTTTTAGAAAGTTGAGTATATAAATCATCAGCTCTATTAACAGATTGTATTTGACTTTTACATTCTGCGATCGTAGTGTTTAATTTCTTAACTATGGAAGTTGGGTTATCGTTCCATCCAATGTCAGGGGACATAGAATAATCACTTAATTATTGCAAGATACACTTAAGAAACTACATGCGTATTATTTAACACAATACTAAATAAAAAACAATTCTGTAAACTAACATTTTTTCCTTTAGAAATTATATGTATGAAATTACAATCCTACAAATCGCGGGGACAAGTTTTAAGAAATTCTGATTTTATTTGCCAAATTAAGAAAATTCCGGGACTGCCCGATTGGCATCCCTAGTGTCCGTACTTTAATTGATTTGGTTGCATAATCTACTTTAGTTACAGAAGCTGTGCACAAAATTAACGTATAGTTCGTACCATTGAAAAAAAATTTGATTTAAGGTATCGATAACAGCAACCCGAATTATTCACAAGGCATAATTCAGCTTGAAATTTTCTTACCTAAGACGTATACGACTATCTCACTGTTTATTAAATTTGCCACAATTTTGCACAATCAGTTTAACTGATATAGAATTCTTTAGAAACTTAGAATTTGATGATACTGCTTTCTGCAGGAAAAATCATATTATAGTGCAGATATTTTTGTTCAGCAAGATAATGATTTTTGGTTGTAATTGAATTTCAACAATAATTTTTCATGCTCTGTATGTATCCGGACGTGTATGCGAAACTTAAGACATTCTGGAAAATTTTAGATTTTCAACATCAAACTAAATATTTAAGTCATTAATAAGAAATTACTGAAAATCATTCTACCGAGAATGATCAAAGCCTGGTGTAACACCCATAGTAAGGCTTTCATCTAAGCCAAACTCAATTGAATTAGTTGGATCTCAATATCAAGAGCGGAAAAGACACTAGCCTCTGAAAAGAACATTTGTCCAAAATCTTGAACTTAAAGGAAAATTTTACAAATATAGGAAAAATGAAAAATTTTTTACCATATGCATGTCATGCTTTATAATGCAGTTACGGATTATGTTTAATGCTCCTACAAAAGTTAAAAAATCTATTCTTTGCATGACTATTTATTATCGGCCCTACAGTATAGGAAGACCTTTACACTATTTTGTTAAGATTTAGAAAATATGAAATCGGATATGCAGCAGAATTTGAAAACGTACCGGCAAATAGTAATGCATCCTGCTAATATTTAATGTTAACAACACGATGAGGAAAATCAATGGCATCCGAGGTAAAATTGTCAACACGTTCTCTAAAACAAGTGACTCTTAACAACCTTCATTTATAAGACCTAAAATAAGTAAATGTTATTTCTGCATTCATTGCTTTGTTCCAACACATCCGATTGTTTTCAATATCTTGGTAAGCCCCAATAATAGTTTCTTTCAAATTGCCTTTAGCTTAAAAAATTATTTTGGAATCACGAATTGAAACAGAAAAAAGTAGATACGTAGGAGAAGAAATATTCTTCATATGAAGGATCGAAAAATTGGGTGCGTTCGTAAATTCAGCAAATTTATGCACCACTTCGGCAGTTATGCCAAGTTTTGTTGCTAATGAGTGATTAGCTGTTGCAGATGCTTTGCTACTGCATAATAACTTAACAGAATTTGCTTTTTAAAGCGTTCTGCAAAAATTAAAAAATATGTTCTTAAAATTAATAACAAATATTGAAAATTTAGACGGTGGACCTACTGCTTTCTATTCAATTATAATAAAAAAAAAGAATAAGGAAAAAATTTTTTGTATGTTAAATGTGAAATCTTCCTCGGAACTAAAAATATAAATTAAATTTTATTATTTTTCATTTTTCTGCAAATATAGCAAAATTTTCTTTTGTTTATTAGCTTCTATTTCACGAAACTACAATGTTGTCGAAGAAATGGTTTATCGCAAACTATTGCAACTGAAATCAAACTGTTGCTATATTTCCAAAAATTTGTGACAGCATTATCATTCGTCTGAAAAAAAAAACGGTCGACGCAAGTCAGCACTGTCAAGTATTGCATTTGTGAACATTTTATTTTTATTATGCTGCGGTGTTGCACAACTACTGCATTTACGAAAGTACCCATTCTAAGAATTATTTTATTTTTTGTCGGTAGTCAGGTCAAGCTTCATGGTTTTTTAGCAAAATGATTTGATTTCCTTACACTAAATTACTCTTCCACATTTTTAACTTTGAGTTGCAGTTATTATTATAAAACTGATGCAAGGAAGTACTATAATTTGAAAAAGCTTTAATATATGGTTAGATTGATTTAACCATAGTGTGTGCCGCAAATTGTATTTTTTATATGATTAAACATTTACCTTCTACGCACTAGAATTCTATTGCTTTTAAATAAAATCCAGCCAACTTAGTTGGCAGATGTAGTTCATCTATTCACTTTGTTAACACTCTGTATTAAGAAAATAAAAACAAAATTTTAAATAATATTAATAATAAGACTTGTGTGTATATACATACATATGTAGGTGGTGGTCTTTTTCTTTAAGAGTTTTCCGTTAATTATATGCCAACTATAACGGATGTTTACAGATTCAAGACAGCTGTTTTCATATCAAACCCACATTTTTCTTTCCATTTTAATTTTCTTTGGTTCCCGCTATAAATGGAGAATTGCTTTCAGTACGATAGCGGAGCTTGAAGTGCCAAGCATGTCATGGGATGTTCCCAACGAAAATAATACACCAATAAGATTCTTTTATTGGCATCATTGCCAACCACGAACAAACTATCAGCATTAATTTCATCCTTGGAGGACAATGGCGGGCTTAGAGGCGGGTGTCGCTTAATAAATATTAACTAAGCTCAAAAACATCCTTACGTCGTTCATAAAGACGACACTTTAAGCCATTTAATAGCCACATAGAATCACGTCAGATATTTTCCCGATGATGACAGATTACTGCAGTATCTACTTGATTTACAATTTTGGGTTTAACATTGTTTTTAAATGCACAACATGTATGAGACATAGTCAATTGTTTAATCAACAGCACCCGGATGATCTTCATCATTATTGTGTACAATCAGGAAAAATACTTCACGTATGGTTGATTGGCAAAGTTTTAGAAACAAATCCTGAGAAAGACAGTCTTGTTCTCATAATGATCGTCAAGAGAAAATGTTGCTTACTAAAACGTAAGCCTTATCAGCGTGACTTAATTGAACGTCCTTCATCAAAGCTATTTGCAATTGAAACGAATCCTTTCAGGGTAGACCGGTGTGCTGAGGATTCTCTTTACATCCAACTACCACAATTTTTTAACCACTGAGCAATACAATCATTAATTTGTTATTTTTTCTTACGTCCTACATATACAATACTATATAAGTCCTTCAGCATTGTGTTTTTGTCTTTCTGTATCATTTTTGAATCCTTTGCATAACGAATTATTTGTGGTCCAACTCTTTTAGCCTAATTAACCAGTTTCCTGCAGACATTGCCTTCCTAATAGTTGTCTTATAGAATTATTTCATTGTTTCAGCTGAGACCTGAGGAAGTAAGACCGTAGTGGATTCTAGTTTGGACTCATCATTAATGGATATCGGACACACTGGCTATCGAGTACCTCAGTATAAGTAGTCTACTTATTTTAATTTTTTTTTATTTAGGGATTTCATTAAAGTGGTCGATGGAAGTCAATATTCCGACCAATTGGAATTGCTGACTAGGCCTATACATACGCGGCTAATAGGTGTGACATCTACTGTTGCTAACTTTAAAGGTGAACTTATCGCCCCTTATAATAGTCGTAATTATGAACTGTAAAGTTTAAAATGACTCATCTCTTAGGCTGCCAGTACTACCTCAAATGGCATAGTGATGTTGGCATTTTCAGCTATAAAAAATAGACATTATAGAGTCTTTGACCATAATTCAATCTTGACCTTATCTCTTCCGGCTGCATTCGGAATACGAAAGTCATCCCTATTTATTTTGCACCCTCTGCCTTCAGGTAAAGATATAAATACATAGACGACAGACAACCGATGACAGAAAGCTGTCAAGTTTAGAATACTTGCGTTTATATGAAAACGATTGTATTGACGGAAGAACAGCAAAAACCCAGAGAACAACCTAAGCTGTTTTTGTCGAATGTACGCTTATTTCTGTTTCTAATAGCAGATTACAAACAATATCAAATAATAATTAAATAACAGCTTAAAGTACGAGAAACGAACAATTCTAAAATAAAAAATACCCTTTAATTAAAAAAAGTAAAATTGAATTATAAAATTTTTATAATCATATTTTGTATGTGAATTCGTTTGATAAGCCCGTTAACCAAAAATATTTTTTATAAATCCAATAATAAATTTGTAAAAGGAATAGTTTCTCCGGATGTGGAGATTAACTTAATATTTTTTTTTTGAATTTTTGAAATTTTGCTAAATAAAATACATAGTCCGTATACAGTTGGCAGTATTTTCGTAACAAATTTAAGACGTTCACTGCAATTAATCGTTATAGACGACGGCGACATTAACAATTCTAAAACCGATGAAGTGTCTTCGTTGTCGGGTGAGAGGATCAACTCGTCATTACAACTACATACAACTTTGTAAACTCTGAGGGAGATGGTTCTGAAATAATAGGCAAAGATTTACTGTTCAAAATCACAGTGGTCTTTCTAGTGCTCTTTGCAACTTAAAAGTACCCTTAAAACATTAAATAAAATATATTTTCTATTGAGGCCATTAAACAAAATACGTAGAAGATAAATTGAATTTAAATTTGTTGCCGAAATTAAAATGACGAAGTAATTAAAACTGTTTATTTGTGTTTTTTATGAATGCAAGTTTTTCTCTGTCTGATTCAATGTGTGTGCATAACGTGTGTTGTGTTACCACAATATAAGTTCAATTTACTACGAATAAGTAATGCAAAGTAATGCAAACCTCTACATTGTGTGTATGATATTCAGGACCTTGGAGACCAACGGATGTGCTTCGGAGATCTTTGAATCATTCTTGTGATTCTTCAGCGTGGCTATTTGCTCTATGGAAACCGATTTGGCGGTATGTTTTCTTTGAAAGTTGGCAGGATATTTAAAAAAAATGTGAAACACCAAGCGCTATGTTGAATAAGTCTTTATTACATTTAAATATTTCAATTTATTTTTTATTCATTTGGTATATCTGATATTTTATTTCAAATTCCAGTCTCTTAACCAATAAGAGAGTAGTTTTAAAATATATAAAAGCTACGAAAGAAAATTCCAAAACAATAATAATAGTTAAAATATTCCTGCAAATAGTAACTAATCAATGTAAAGCAATTCACTGATTGTTGTTATCAACACACAAAAGGAATAATAAAGAAACAATTTTTAAAGGCAAACAAACTCTTCTTTAATTAAACATTATCTATCGTAAATATTGCAAGTAAAAATGAATAAACCGTCTGATCACTTCAGCTTTATGAATGCTCCGATAATGCTTGATAAAATTAAGAAACTGGCCTAATCATTATAACATTCGTCTCTACTTCTCTTCCAGCAAACCTAGCTATTGATTATAAAAAGTTTATAATCCGATATATACCGCCTCCACTTAACTGTAATAGATGTTTTGAATTCGAACATGATTTTAAGGTATTGTTACGTTTTTACCTTTTAAAAACGTTTGAAATATGAGCTCGTAAATTGCAAATAAAAATAGATTTGTGTTCAATTCTAATTAAACTCTTTATTATTCGCACAATTTTGTGTGCCACTGTTCACAACATATTCTAAGAACCACAATTGCTTTATTTGTTAGTCCTTTGTTTATGCCCTTTCCAATTATTACACAATTGTTCTGTAGATCTTTGTAATGGAGATCTTGAAACCACGATTGCTTACTTCACACGCAACGCGTCTTCACACAAAGCTGACTGAACTTCTACTTTATATAGAGACGTAAACAGTCTGATGAATGTCCTCGTAGACGAAGGTTCTAGTCTTCACCTTCACGCGAATTCTATGAATGTAAACATCGTTGTCTACATTTGTTATGGTTTCTTGTTGTTTACTTGTTTATCCCTCCTCCATGAATAGTGATGTTGTTGCTATATCGTTGTTTATTTGTTAATCAAGTAAACAAGTCCGTTGTTTTGTTTTTGTAGCTTTTGTTTAATATTTTAATGTTAAACGATGTTACACCATTTTCATTTTCGTAACAATATGTAAAAATAAACATATTTGCTAGAATTGCTTTCAAATTTTTCATTTTAATCAAAGAAAAATATGATTTACGTGGTCCCCTGAAGAAAGAGAAGTTCAGACAGTAGTCTCCTTAGAAAAACAAGAAACCAGAGAACAAACAGCAATCATATCAGAGATCATCAATGAATCGTTTTTTCGTTACTCAGAAGCAGACGTCGATACCCTATCCCCCGGGGGCCGCATATCTTCGGCACACAGGACACAATCATCAACAATATTCGTTAAAAAGAGTGTAAAATTGTATTCAGTTGCTTGTCAGCATCACCGAATAAACAGAGGCGAAACGAAATTTTACAGTTAACGGCGTAATGTGAAAAAAATTTGTTATGAGCAGTATGACTTATTTTGATCTTGTAATATTTAGCTTCTTAATTATGTTTTGCACAATAAACTGTATTCATTGTGGCCGAAAATCACCCACATTTCTATTAATATTTAAATATTAAGGAGTTTTTAAGATTTTCATTGAAGAAATAAAAATATTCCAAATTTTCCCTTTTTAATACAAAATAAATGTTTATTTACATTTAATATTTCTACTTTATCCGCCAGTTTTCACTCTGTATATCTCTTGCTTTTAACACATTTTTTTTGCAAAACTTAAACCTCTAATTATGCCGGTAATGGTTGCTGCTTTTACCGTTTTTCAAACGTCATAATTATCATCTCTGATTGCTCGCTGATCAGCATTCAGTGAAGCAGGTTGTCGTCTCTTTTTTTTTTGTATTTCAATTATTCACCCAAAGAAAAATTAAATTAAAATGTGGAATAAAAACTGAGAAACAGATTTTTTTTTGCTTTAAATATATACAGACTTCGGCACCAATAGCCACCGGTGGCCAACATCTTCGACTTTTTACAAACATAGGACACGAACATCAACAATGTTCTAAAGAAGAAGTTTCAAGTCACTTTTTTTCAGCTTTCAATTATACATCCATAAAATATTAGAGTAGGATTCACTAATATTCAATGAGATTCACTAATAACAATGAGAAATGATCTCCATTTCTGCAAGAATATTTGTCAAGTTAAATACGCAGTCTTTAGGGATTTGGCGCTGTACATTTTTCTATATTTTCCACTACATATACATATTATTAGGTTACACTTGAAAATAATACTAACAATGGCTTGTCACATTTTTGTCATGTTCTCTTTGTGCCGGCGTCTGAATATCAGAATGAAGCTGAGTGTTTAGTATGTGCACAAATAATAAAAGTGTGAATACTCATTAAAACGACGTTATAGAAGTTGTCATACTGAAACCAAAAAATAAAAGTATTGTAAAATATGTCTTATAGATATAATTTTAGACTTTAGATTTATTAAAATTTTGTATGTAGTATATTGTGTTATAGAACTAGTTAATATACATACATATAATAGCTATACAAAACTATATTGATCATTTATTTAGAAAAAGACATTTCTCAATGAGATTGTGCATCGTTTTCTGAATATTATTTTAACATTTCATTACCAACTTAAATTTATTTAATCACATTAAGTATTAATTATAAATTAATATTATGGAGCGACTTTAAAACTTCTCCAACGGCACATTACTGGATATAGAAATATTAAAATGAACTACAATTTATTTTGAAACCATATTCACCGAAAATAATGTGTCCAGGAAACACATCTACACAATACATCTAATTTATGCGTCCCTATTAACCACTCAATTTATACAACAAACTTTTTCGAAAAAAGACAAAAACGTGCTGCTGTAGCTGTGTTCATACATAACAATGTGTTCATACATTACAATGGAGACAAATAAACTTCAGATATGACCACGAAGTAAACACTATTTACACAGAAATAACTTCTAAAATTAAATTTAATATTTTCTGCTCATGTATTAAACCCTACCAAGACCTCAGCACTGACAATATTAATGTTATATTTTCACACCCAAACATTATCACGGGAGACTTTAATAGTTCGCATCCCAGCTGGGAATCTCGTACTGCTAACAAAAGAGATAGAATATTAGCCAGTTTTATTAATGAATTTTATTATGTAATTTTATATGGCCATTTCCCAACACACACAGACTTTCTATCGCCTTTCTATTTCTCCTGATTCAAATTGGCAATTTTTGAATAATTTGTTGGAAGTGATCATTACTCCCCTCATTATTTCACCTTTTTCAACCACAAAAGTACTGTCAGTGCCAATTAAAGACGTGCACAGTTACAACTGTTTGCACATGCATGAAATGAGTGCGTGTAGATAAGTGGTTATGTGTTTCAGTTATAAGTTGGTATTGTTATTCTTTGTAGCAGTTATGGTGTGAGAGAATAAAGAGAGAATAAGAATAACATATTTGTTTTCCTACATTTCTCACAAACAAATACTTCTAGTAGATGGTGGAATACAGTAAGTAACTTATTGCGCTGTGCAAATAAAATTTCATATGTATAATTCATATGATGATTGCCGTACAGCGAAGGTAGAATAATTTTGAAAAAAATAGGGTAAACATTTTTTCTTTTTTGGGAAAAAGGGAAATGGAGTAGGCAGGACCTGGAGATATAGTGATGTGAATTTGACGGGCCTAACTTGAGGGGAAAGTGTTTTTCCTCCTTAAAGTGTCGGCGGGTCAGTTGATAGTGAACAGTTCTTCTGTCAATTGAAGGTCTAACAAAAACCTAACTGTGACCGTTTATTCGATGCAGATTGTTTACTTATATTTTGTTTCACCATAAATATTTAAAAATACTTATAGTTACAACAGTTATTTCAGAAAAAAAAATATCCTATAACATACTCTACTCAAAAAAATAAAGAACTGTATTGGTTTTTATGAGTATAGTGTGTTTGCAAAAGCAAAACTATACAACATCGGTTACCCTCATTCTCTCATTTATACCCATAGTAACTGTTATGTATATGGTATATCTGTTTTAATAATACTTTAAGTTACAAAATTAAGAAGAATTTATAAGGAAATGCTTCGAATACATCTTAATCGACAAATAAGCGATAGTGTTAATAAATAACTTTTCCAGTTGCAAATATTACTGCACTCCAGACCAAAAACAATTGTAAAAAAATAGTTAAACAAATGTTGGCCCATATACAAGAATTAACGGCTTTCTGGTTTAAAAATTCCATGGATACAAAGTTTTGCTCGAATTTTAGTTCACATTAAGATAAAATTCTTAGTAATATTGACTTGTCTGCTCCGTCTCCAAATGTTTTAAAAAAGCTGGAAGGAAAAACAT
This sequence comes from Sarcophaga bullata, assembly GCA_005959815.1. Classification (NCBI taxonomy): domain Eukaryota; kingdom Metazoa; phylum Arthropoda; class Insecta; order Diptera; family Sarcophagidae; genus Sarcophaga; species Sarcophaga bullata. The sequence goes on from QOCX01000915.1 coordinate 44,019, forward strand.
CTGGTTTGGACAGAATGTCGTACCCAATGATCAAAAAATTTACCTTTATGTTTAAAAGGCTAACTGTTGAGGTTAGACAACAAAATTTTTACTACATGTGTATATTCTGCATGTATATAAAGTAGGTCCTGGCAAAAGTCTTGTAAAGTCCTTTAGACCAATTTCGCTCTATACTTGCCTCTCAGAAATTTTTGACAAAATAGTCCAATTGTCCCTGGTGGTTTATGTCAATACATTCACATATGTCCGGACAATTTTAGCCCGAGGAGTGGTCAGGGTTCTCGGTTACATCCTTATCCCACCGTTTAAAAATTATAAAATGCCTATCTAATCCAAAACTTAAATTTAATACACACACTATCACATCTGTAACGAAAGCTATTATCTGCATTAAGTAAGTTAAAAATTATAAAATTATTCTTAGGTGTTATTCGTTTCACTCCCATCAGCATCTAGTTGGAGACGCAAGCAAAATTTCTAACCATGAAACTTTTAAAATCAACATTTTTCTGCATCTATTGTACTACAGTTAGTAAAAAATATTTGAATTAAAAAATATGAAAAATTTTGTCAACTATGTATCGCATAATACAATACTGCAGCAAACTGAATCTTTCAATTCAAATTCTAAAACTCCTAAGTTTTACCTACCTAGATAAGTTTTATCTAGCTATCTTTCTAGATAAGGAATATGTTAAAACTGCTCTTCACCATTTCAACAAATCTGCTAGCGGCGGCGATCAGTACAAAATTTATTCAGTGACCTACAGGACCATACTTTGCTTTTTACGGATGGGTCAAAATATGGGACTACAGAGAGATATTTTACTAAAATGATAGATATTTATGAGGCAATTAAATACCCTATTAACTAACTCCCATTGTTGTATTAATATCAAATTCGATGTTATGTGATGAAAAATAGCAATATCGAATTGTTTTAAAAACCATATTTTGAAAATGTTATTCGTTTAATGGCTATTTAAAACACTTAAATTCAAGAGCCTTTTCGCGAAAAAGTGGGGTAATTTGTATAATGGAAAAGCATACAAACATACATTAGAATACCAGAGAGTTCGTGATAAGCATCTAAACTTTTAAATACTCCAATTGTTCTCTTGTTGAAGTATGTTTTAATAAAATCTTTTTTGACTGGTCATATTTGGATTTTTAACGTGGCGCCAATACAATTCAGAACACTCAACAAAAAAATTTTTTTATACTTACAAACCATCATTTAAATATATCAAATGATTACATACAATTTTGAAATTGTTGTTCAGTGCATTGATAGCTTTGAAAGCTATTTTCACCAAACAAATCGTAATACAAATGCCATGTGGAACTCTACAATGTTCAATTCACAATAGTAATATTGGTAAAATCTGTTTAAGTTCAGATCTAATCACTAGATTATATAAACGCCCAATTGCTCCTAATTCAGAAAAATTTTCGTTTGCTGTATGAAACGTGCGTTCCTGTCCAATCGAAATGTGGTTTGGTCTTGAATTAAATGGATGGCCATACGATTTAAGGACAGATGTGAGTCAGTCCTCTTCTTGTGCATACGTGTCCAGCAGAGTCTGACAATATTGCACATACCTTCCTGCTGCCATCGTGATTGATCTTCGTAAAACGAGTGGACAATATCCAAATTAACTTAAGCAATGAAAATACCTATGCCCCGTAACATATCGGAGATTCCTAGCTCCGTATCGGTCCTGACCAACTCATCAGTAATGCAATTTCCAACGATATCCCTGTGTACTGGAACCCATATAAGAGTTACCTTTGAATTATCGGAAATTTCTTCAATAAACACGCTGTACAAGGACGGACGTTGAGACTACATTCATTAAAGATTTAATCGCAGTCTGGCTATCGTAGTAAATAAGGAGATTTTACGGAAAATCCCGGCATTGAGTCGCCTTCAAAGTTGCAATGACCTCTGCTGTGATCAGGCAGCCTGTAACAAAGATCTTGCCTGCGGTCCTTTTGAAGATATAGAGCGCTATTATTGCTCTCTTGACTCTATCAATAATGTTACCTTTTCATGAGAGCTTGGGATCAAGAATTACCCCCAGATATTTAATTCTCTTAAATAAGGAAAATTGAATCCCATGAAGGATCGATAAGTTAAAAATAGGTATTCTATATCGCCTGGTAAAAAGCATCAGTTCCGTTTTACGAGGATTCACACTTAAACCACACGATGAGTACCATTCAGTTTAAGCTTTAGAGTCTAGTTACATCTCAGAGAGAGGTCGGAACCTGAAAGGCGCCCTTCGCCTTTTTCTACTTAGCAAGTACAAATACTCAACACAGGCATAAAAGATTCGCTGTAGCCAGGAATCACCATATCAGATGTTTCCTGTAGGTCCGCAGGAATAATGTCGTACCGGGGGATATGAAATGTTTGAATAAGACACTGGTTTGCTAAAAGCTGTCCACACTCAAATTTAAAGTAATCGTCTGTGTAGATGTCTCCGAACAATAGAAGGAAAATGTGTATCAAGGAATACTTTAAAAGTATCCTTGTTCGATAAAGTCCAGGTATTGCTATCATACTATCATTGGATTTTTCCATTTCCCCACAAAAGGACCTCCGAGAGCTTCTTTTGATCTTAAATTTTTCTTTGTAGCGTATCATTCATTCGCCCAGCAATGCTCCAATTTCGGGGTTCCACCTCTAAGGTCTAGTTTTGCTTTTTAGAACACTTTCTCTGCAGGCTTTACTAGTAGCAGTTCTGTAGTAATTGATCAGACTATTAAGCGCCTTCTCCAAACTATGTCTTAACTGGTAAGTCTCCTAACTTAGCTGAAAACACTGGTCTGGAAACATGTGTAGTGTACTTAAAATAATGCATTACACTATATGCATTAACATAATATTAATAATAAATGTAAATAATGTAATTTAAAACCTCAAGCAATTACGAAAATATCAAAAAGAAAAAGACCACACAAACGTAACAACACTTGACACAATAACGCATATATGTAACAAAACACTTGACCCAATAAATATTTAGAACACTTAACAATAAACAGGTGTGAACTGATAAAGGAAAATTGTAAATAATTTATTTTGTAATATTATAAGAAAAGAAATATTAATATTTGTAACTATTTGAATTGTAACTAAAAGATTTTTGTATAAATATCACGGGAAGAATTTTGAATAAATCAGAACTTATTTTGTATCGTAAAACGAAACATCATTTTTCTTAAATATTCTGACTGAGCACTTTAACCAGTGCTTAGATGAATTAAAACTGGAGCAGCCAAATGCAGCATTATAATCCAATTGGCAAACCCCGCTTATAAGCATACATCCCAGACAGTATCATTCCTATTCCTGTAAGGTCGTCTCGCTTTCGCTTTGACTCCATTAAAGACACGTTATGTATGCGTGGTTCGATAGGAAGCAGTCCGAGACCCTCCAGTCTGTAAAGTGTTCCCTATGAGAGCAACTTCCATTCTTGAAATGATTAATTCCATTGCTTAGAATACAAGATCTCTTCCTACCCACGCCAGGAGGAACGACCAGCTCATACCCCTTTGTATTAAGTTCGCAAACTTTGTCCCTGTAATACCCATGGCCCTTGGACCAGAATTATATCTTTCAGTCATTAAAGAGTTGGAAAAGAAGCACAGGCGAAGTAGCTTTCGAGTGATGAAAGGTAATCTGCAGTACCTTCTCCCTCTTTGACTGGTACGACCGTGGGTCCATCTCTTCGTCGGACAGGAGACTTTCATCAAGGTATTCCGGTAACTTGGTGGCAAACTCCTGATGAAAATCTGAAGAGCAGTACGATGCCGAGTTGTCCATCGTGGGTGCCCCCGCAACTGCCACGTCTGTTGTGCGGTTGGCTTTGGCATCCTTGTCGGCTTTATATACAATAAGATAGATCTTGCCAAGCCCGTGGAAGATGCAACCTATACGGACTTTGAGAAGGCAAAGAGATTCCTTATTGAAGATTAAGATTAATTTAATCTCTCCCTGGTGTTACAGGGCACGTGAAGAAGAACCAGGTTTTTCGGTGACATAAACCCCACGTAACTCTCAAAGGAAATAAAGTAGACTTTGTGGAATCCAAGCTGGGTATTATCTTTAATGGTTGGTTAGCGAAATCTATTACTATAACAATATTAGTATTATTTCTTGGTAGATTTTATAGTATGCTAAGAAACTTATGGACTGTTATAAATTTGACTCCCTTTGCCATACGTATGTAAATTGCTTCAACGTACTTGATGTACTTTTATACAGATATGATATGATATTTTCGCAAACTGAAATTTAGAAAACGAAATTTAGCTTACAACAATATAGCGCAAAATGTTTCAAACTTTTCGTACCTAATATTTAGAATTAAATTTGATAATCTCTTGGTCTAGTAAGTAGTGTGTTCTCTTATTAGATATGTGGTCTCGGTTTAAATCACAGGTCAGACATCTCCAATTAAACGAAATATGAAAAAATATTTCTTTGGTGACTCAAAAATGTTTTTCAGAATCGACTTTAAATTGTAGATCCTACAACTTTTGTATAAAATTAATATACACTGCTTAATCCTTACTGAATGTTTGTAATAACCAATAATGTAAGTATATAATCTAGGGTGACTCTTAGCTATATGGGATTTTTTTGTTCATTTTTTCCAGCGTCACCCCCCAGTTTGGTGAATATTGATAAAAGAAAAATTATACTATTAAATTTTCAGATCAATCGTCTTAACTGGATCATTTTTGCCTCAAACACGCTCTCCAAAATTATTTCTTATGTATGGTTACTACATGGTAATCATAAGAGCGGCATTTGGTTTTTAACATATGGCTGCTCGAATAGAATTTTTATTGTTATGTAATTTTGAGCGTCAAACTTTAATACCTCTACAACTGCAATAATATGTACAGCAATGTTAATATTTATGTACATATGTAAATTTTGATAAAAAAAATTTTGCCCGTATTATGTTAATATAAGATTAAGTTAAAAATAGTTAAGGATAAAAACGTTTAAAACCATACAGCAAACATCTTCCTATTACAAAATTTTTTCACAAAATTAATACTTAATACTAGTTGTGTGGCAAGAAAGTTAAATTTTATGGTTTCCTCTAAATTTAATCGCACCTCAACCGCTTAATTTGAAAATTTGATAGGACATTTTTTTTTATCAATATTCGCCCAACCGGGAGCGAGACTGGAAAAATCTGACTTTGAATTCTAAGGGCCACCCTAATGCAATCTCATAAACATTAGATAACTTATTCTCAAAACATATGACGCCGTATCCGATAAAGATATAAGACTGATTTGTCACAATACCAGTTTTTAATACATAGCAAAAGCCTTTGGAATTCTTTAACAAATCATATTTAATATGTAGGCCATGCAATTGAGTTCAAGATAATATGTTTAAGTAGTTTATTTTTTTGTATATTTTCATATTTTCATTTCTTTTTTTATTTATTTATTTAAAATGCGTATTCATAAAGATAAATTTGTAAAATACAGTTCCAAAATAGTGTGGACTACTTGGTCATTACACTATGTATGTTGAATTTAGATTTCAAGTAAAACATTTGCAGATTGAAGTATATTTTTAATTTTTTTTTGCTGAATTCATGTTGCTGCAATTTAGGATTTCTTCTAGTGGTTCATTTGTTGATCTTCTCGGGCAATCTTTAAAGATATGAGTTATAGTTAGTTCTTCTGCACACGATTCACATTCCTTGGGTTGAGTTCTTTTATAAAAATGTTGTGTACTAAACCTTATTGTTCCCACTCTTGTTCTGGCTACTATAATACAGTCTTTCCTGGATATAAGTTTGTTGTAAGGTGGCCTTAATGTACTGTTATTATGAGACCTTAAAAAGCTTTTTGAAGTGTTCCATTGTTGTTGGTTTTGTGCTAGTTGGATGTTTTTATGGACATTACACATTACAGGCACAATTGGTGGTATTTCAGTTATAAGTGGATGCTTAATTGCAGTTTTTGCAGCTGCATCCGCAAACTCATTCCCTTTTATCCCAACATGGCCCGGAACCCATATGATGACATCGTTGTGAAGTATCGAATTACCAATAACATATTTTCTGTTTTCGCTATCAAGCTTTAATAAATTAGCTACACTAAGGCTGTCTGTGCATATCAAGGACTTAACTTGTTTTTTGCCGCATATGATACAGCATGTCTTATGGCTGCTAATTCAGCTGCAAAAATACCCGCATGGTTAGGAAGTAGGGATTGTTTGACTATATCGAAATTGTCATTATTCTTTACAACTACAGCATACGATGTAACTCTGTTTGAAAAAGATCCGTCGGTAAAGATTGTAACACTAGCATTGTATTCATGCTTTACATTTAAGTATAGTTGCTTAAAAATTTGTAGATTATTTCTATCTTTTTTAATAGAGTTGAGGGAGGTGTTAACTATAAGCTTAGTATTATTAGCATTATTTAAAATTGTGATACTTGGGCTAGGTGGGAGAGGTATATTCATTTCTTTGGCATAGTTGATTATATGTTGTAAAGCACAAAGGTGTCGTGTTTTATCTTGGTCTATTAGATTCCAGAATTGCTTGTGTATTCCATGATTGACGTTAATTAATCCTTTTGCTAATAATTTTATGGATTATTTTTTAGAATCGTTTCAAAATCATTTATTTTTGCTTCTATTCTTAACGCGTCATTAGGAGTAGCTTGAAGAATACCTGTGGCTGTACGGAAGCATCTGTTAATATTAGCTTTAATTTTGTTGTCCAACCATACACCGTTATGCAGTACTGAACCATAACCTCTGTCAATGAAATACCAGTCTCCATGGGAGGTCCTTTTTTCTTCATACAGATTATTTTTAATAAATTATTTATTTTTTTGAGTATATGTTTATTTTGTATATGTTTGTCCCAAAGAATATTTTTTGTAAAGATGATGCCAAGAATTCTGATTTCGGATTTTATTAATATAGCATTTCCTCTGATAAAGAGAGGACTTAAATCGCATTTGTATTTTTTACAGACATGTATAGCCTCACATTTATTTATAGGAATTGTTGCTCCTGTATAATTTGTACATTTGTCAATTATTGTGTCACACAAATTTAGCGATTCAGTGATTTCTTCACGTGTGCCTGAAGTTATAATAAATAAATTTTCTGCATATATCGATATGTAATCAATCCCTCTGAGTAACTTAAGTTCATTAATTACTGAATTCACATAGACAGTACAGAACCACCGAAAGCGGAGAAATTTGAGGGACTCCATGATCCCATTTATGTAATTCTTTTATTACAACGAAATCAACAAACTTGTTGAAAGCCTTCTCAATATCTTCTGACAGAATGATTGAGTGTTTGTTTTTCCTATTTTCATTTTCTTTGATCGTGCTCTCGATTTGGTGGCACGGTGTGAACACCCTTCTGTTTTCTGTATACGCATGCTTGTCATCTACTATATTGGCGTTGCAGTGCTTCCCTAATCTCTGAGAAATAATTTTATCTAATATTTTTGATATTAAGTTTTTTCCAGGTTTTGGTGTTGGAAATGATTCCACGCGTGTGGATAGACGCCTTTATCCAATATGTTGGTATATAATTTACAAAGTCTTAATTTAAAGGTGGTTCATGAGTTCTTTATCATCGAGTATGTGATTTTGTCCATACCTGGTGTAGATCCTTTAAATTTTTTAAAGCCCTCTGTAGGTCTGTTACTGAAACTGGTTCAATCAAGCTTGAAATTTCGTTTGTTTGGCTTCTTAAGAAATCAAGATTTAGTTGGTTTTTTCTCGAATAATTTGGGGACTAAATGGGTTATTGGAGCTTATTGAACTCAATGCACCAGCAAATGGTTCTAGTATATCTTTAGGGTGAATGAGAATTTGATTATTTTGATAAATTGTGTGAAACCCTATTGACCTTAATGACGTTATCTTCCTGACTTAGTTCCAAAATACTCTTAATTCAGCTAGTGGGTTCATTGAGTTGAGAAAGTTTTCCCACGTTCTTCGTTTAGCTTCACGGCAAGTTAAGTTGGTGTTATGGTATACAGTTATGAGGAACTCTTAATGTTCCACATATATAAAAGCTTGAAAAGTTTTTTACAACTGACTACAGCAACATATTGATAGATCAAAAAGTCCAACAGACTTAAAGATATCGAAGTGCCACTAGTGAAAACTGTCATTTGAAAATAGTTTGGAGTGTATTGTTTGTTAACATTCGTTTAAAATAAGAATACTGCAGCTCTAATCTCCACATCAAAAATATCAACACTTGCAACACATTAACTTTCACATCACAACTTACGGATACTCGTGTTAACGTTTACTGAACATATTTTTTATCAGTCCTTTTACAATACTTACATAGAAGTATTTATAATATAATTAACTGTAATGTAGAGTTTAACACAATACCAATCTATTTACTTCATAAGAATTTTTTTGTCTATATAAAGTTTGTAAAAATATAAATATAAAATCATATAATTTCGTTTTTTTTTATTTACAGTATTATCCCTACAAGAATTGTGTTGCCGTACAATTGTTAGACGTACTAGTGTATATGCAATTGATTCATTGCCATTACCACCATCTGTCAAATCAACGTTAAAATCATATGCTCTGACAACTTCCCAGGGTTTTCATTCTTTAAGCAATGGTTCGAAAAGTAAAAACCGGTGTAAAACACCGACTAGCAGTGGCCGAAATAGTTGTTGCATTACGTGATTGTTTAATAAAATTGTAATAAATGAATATACATACAAATTATTTATTTTTACTATATATTTAATTATAGCATAACACATTAACCTAAGTATTTAAAGTTGTTAATTTCATATTTATGTTTATAAGAACTTTTATGAATTATTAAATGAAATATAATAATTTTCGTATTTTTAATATATGTTTACGTTCCAATGTGTTTGTCAGTATCTTAAAAATTGAGATATGATTACATTGTTGACTTTCAGAAACATATTAAGATGTTATCATTGGCAGTAAATTAAAGTTTTTTTCATTTTGCTTTTTCATTCGTCTATTTCAAATCAGTTACAACTAAACTTTTCAGCACAATAGGCGGTATAAGAGACGCACGATACTGGTACAACAAATCGTTTCATATATAAGTATATTACAAATACGTAATGAAATCCCATAAGTGAATCATGAAGTGACATACAAGTGAAGATATCAACATGACAACGATTTAAATCACACAGTTAGATTATCTCGAAAAAAGAACAAATGAAAACTTACTTAACTTAAGAAAACTTACGCTCATAAATTGTATAACATTTAGAGAAATATTTAAAAAAGCTCATATTTCACTCAAGTTTTCTGTTCGCAATATGTTTCACTACTGTGGACACATGAAGAAGGACAACACAGAATTCAAAGAAAGAAAATCGTGATAATTAGAACAATTTTAACGATATTGAAATTTTTAGTGAGATTTTATCGACCCTTTGAGGACATACCACGAATATGCGATATCTTATTATTTGTTGAATAATTTGAAAATCTGATATCTGACAAAGTATTTGCCTTATTAGAACTAATGTCTTTAGTAACACAACTTAGTATATAAGTATACCCATATAGACCGAAAGTCCTTGGGATTACCTTTTTGAGTTTTCTTTTAGATAATCATGAATTGTGGACGAACAAATTAACAACGAAAAGGTCAGCTAGTTACAATCCTTTGGAATCTTAGGACGGTAAACTCGAAACATTATATGAAATATTCAGAGAAAATGTATCCCTCTTAATCGTTTCATTTTACATAAAGGGCGAAAGTATATGGCCAAATGAACGCAGAAAAGATGGCTTGCTGTGAATCCTGAGGAAACAGAACTTATACTCAGCATTGAGATTATAGAATTCATGACTTTATCCAGTTTAATTCAAATGATACCGCTATAATGCTGAATGCCGAATGATACCGCTATAATCGTGGAGGGCAGCGAATTTTCGAACAAGCTAAGCTTGAAAGAGAATCTTGTAGATTAGATGTAAAGGGCGACGGTTTCTCTCTACTCTCTCTACTAGAATACATTTGTGAGCCCGTTTTCGTTCAATACTGCAATATGACATGCCTGCTTCGCCCAGGAGAAGAGAACGTACCTGGCAATATCGACGTTATTAAATGTTTGTGTTTTGGAACTTACCACTCTTGAGCAGTTAGGTAAAAAAAACTAGCGACGAATTCCATGATTTACTTAAGAAATACTTCAGAATGGGGGGCCAATTATAAGTTTATATTTTTTATAGTATACTAATTCTAAGTCAGGGATATGAAAGAGTAGAATGCATACCAGCAGGAAAGACGTTAATTTTTTCACAGACACTTTCAAAACTACCAGGTGGTTCTCTAGGGAGCATGTCATTTAGGTTTCCAGATCTTTGCAGCATTTATTAAGGCTGGTTAGGATGGATTGCCATGAAAAGTTTTTCAAAAATTCATCGTTCGGGGTCGACTTTAAACTGTAGGTCCCGCCATTCGTATAAAATTAACACACACACCACGAGTGGTATGAAAAGCTAGGCCGTAATCTTGACTGAAGTGTTGTAATGGCCAATTATGTATGTAAGATGGATTCTTGTTTTCACGATTTTGCAGAATATCTGCGCGAAAAGTCGATACAGCATTGAAATCTACAGATACTCGTACAGATTTAAGCCTTTGGCTGGTATAACGGTAAATACGGTTTAATTGGTCTTGTGCTTTACCAATTATTTAATCTTTTATATGAATAAGCTAGGTTATACTGACTAAAGAATTGTAATGACCAAGTCAGTGAGTTATATGAATAATTAAAATAAATAAATTTCAAATCTTAGCCTTATAAATTATTATTTCGTCTGTTGGCACTGCAATTACCCAGTGGGAGTTTTCATGTTTATATTGTTACGAGAATGGAAATGGTGTAACATTGTTTAACATTAAAATGCTACAAAAACAAAAACAACGGACTTGTTTGCCTGATTAACAAATAAGCAAATATAAAACAACTACATGAATATAACGAAAAAGGGATAAAAAAGTAGACAACAAACAACAACAACGCTGAAGAGATGAACATAAACAAGATAAAAACAACAAAGAAAGCATGTATGAATGTAAACAACATGTTTACATAAACAATGTAAATGTGAACAACATAACATAAACAATATGTTTACATGTAAATGTAAACAACATAACATAAACAATATGTTTACATGTAAATGTAAACAACATGTTTACATAAACAACAGAAATCTCGTGAAGGCGAAGACCAGAACCTTGGCTTACGAAACCGTTCATCAGGCTGTTTACGTCGCTATATAAAAGGCAAGGCAAAGCATGCAAAGTGGGAGTAGAAGTTCAGTCAGTCTTGTGTGAAGACGCGTTGAAAGCGAAGTAAACCAATCGTGGTTTGAAGATCTCCGTTACAAAGATCTGCAGAACAATTGTGTAATAATTGTTATTGTTTATCGCAAAGGGCATAAACAAAGGAATAACAAATAAAGCAATTGTTGTTGTTAGAATCAGTTGTCAACAGTGGCACACAAAATTGTGCGAACAATAAAGAATTTAATTAAAATTAAACACATTTATTTTTATATTATATATTTTCATGTTTGTTCTCCTGAACCTCGTATGCCTTTGAAAGTTCAGGAGTTATTCTGAGTTGATGATAGCTTTAATATCCCCCATAATTTTTCATAAGTTATTTAAATATTTTATTTTCCGAAATACCAAGGCTCTTCGTTGGTAGTTCGTAAATTCTTCGACTATGGTTCCAAAATCCGATTGTCATATGTCCAATTTGGTTACTGTAATCCACATTTATATAGCCATTTCTATAGCTCTCAAAAGTGTGCCAGTAATAAATAAGATGTTGTATGCTGCTCATCTGCAAAAGTTGATGTGTTTGTTGAACAGTAATGAACATATCAACATTTTGAATAACGAACTAACAAACGAACCTAAAATACTAAATTGAAGAACGCCCGGTATCAATTTTGAACAAGAATGTTTTCATCGACCATTTAGAAAACACGGGGTATATCGTTTGATTTGACTTCAAACAGTCGATTTGATATGTAACTTGCAAGCAGTTTATAAGATAACAAAGGTTTACATATTTTGAATTTCCTTTATCTCTAAACCGCTTGAGAGATATCTATGAAAGGATATTCAGTGTTGTTTATTCTTTTAGAATTTTCTTGTTAGACAATGTACATATTCTATACTACTATGGTACTCTTCTGAATTCCAAACTGTGCTCAAACATTTTCGTCAGAATTAATCGCCTTTTTCAGTCCAAACGCTGAAAAATAAATAAATAATAAGCCAATGTTGTTAAATACTGCTAGTATTATTCTAAGAATATAGTCAGTGTGTGCCCTTAACAGTTACGTACTTGTTCGATCTGGACCGGTTAATTTTTTCAACTTGAGTTCTTTGATAGATTTTGCGATGTCTTTAAATTTTAGTCGTAGAGATATTATTTTGTAGATTGTGATATAATACTTGTGTTTTAATTAAGAGTAAACACTCTGACCAGCAGCAGATATATCCACTGAATGGCCCTAAGTGGAAGACCCCACCTTTTACCTATTGAGTTCCTACACTGATAGAGAGCATTCAGTCTCTTCTTCATCCTTTCCTCTGTGTTTCTTTTCCAGTTCAGCTTGCTGTCTAGAACAACACCCAAGTACTTGACCTCAGAAGACAACGTAAGCTCCTTACCACCTAACCTCGGTAACCTGAAGGCTACAATTTTATATTTACGCGAAAACGAATCGAGGTCAGTCTTAACTTACATTTATACCCAGACCACAGTCCGTAACCCAGGAGGATAAATTTCCAAGCGTAGATTCCATCAGTTGCCCCAGCGTCGACAACAATATACCACCTACCACTATAACCACATCATCGGCGTATGCCACAACCTTAACACCTATTTTCAAGATACTTTAAACCAACATCAGCTACAAGAGAGGGTATAGTATCCCTATCTGTGGAGTGCCCCTGTTTGCACGCCTAACGACAGAAGATCCACCCAGATTCGAATAGATTAGTCTATTACCCAGAATGTGAGTGGTAAACCGCACCGGAAAAGCTGGGGCATGCATATCCCTAAGCGATTTCTCAATTGCAGAAGTGGTAACATTGTTGAAAACCCCCTCAATATCTAAGGCCGACACATGTGTACTCAACCCTAGCCAAATTCGCCTCAACTAAACCTGCTACATCATGAAGAGCGCTCTCAACCGATTTACCCCTAATGTAAGTATGTTGCGACTTACTCAACAGAGACCGGTTCATGTTTTTGCTCAAATAATAAGTCTCTCCAAAGCTTTGAAATGAAAGGATGAGAGCGATATCGGTCTATAATCCTTAGAGCCGTCGTGACTGGATTTACTGGCTTTCGAATATGAATATTATTTAGTAAAATAATTTTATGTTATAGATGTTTAAGGCATTATGAATACAACTAAATTTCTTCATTCCCAAACAGGTTGGGGACAGGTATACTTAAGCCCCCACATCGCGACAAGATTGTTAACTCAAAATCATGTGCCAACGACGAAAGTGACATGTCCAGATCAATGGTTTTCACAGAGAGAAACACAGCTAAAATGGGAGAACTACATTGATGATGATTTACTTGCTTTCTTACTAGACATGCATACAAAGCATTCAGTTTCATTAAATATATTAAATAAAAATAAAAAAGTGTTTCCCATTCAATGTCCCACATAATTATTGAATATTTTATTTCAAAAAAGGATAAAAAAATTTATACTATATAATAAACATCTTTCTATCAACACATCTCAGTGTAGCAAAAACTACCTTTAGCTCTCTTTTAAATTTTTAAAATATAAAAACCTTTGACGTTCCCATACTCTATTGAAAGTTCACATGAAACTAAATGAAGTTGTTGCTTCACACATTCGATTATTATTGTAACTATTGTTGACGCTTCGTAAGATGGAAACAAAGTATGTGGATTTTTTATAAAAGGATTTTTTGGAGTTGTTTGTTTATTAAAATTTAAATTAAAATTTATTAAGTTCTTAATAGTAAAATAAAACAAAAATAAAAGATTTTTAATTTAAAATACATTTTAAAAAAGAGTAAGCTAAACTGATATTTTGCCAACACTTCACACAGTTTTTTGAGAGAAAATTTTTTTCTTGAAGCAACTGTGGTTATAATATTCAATATATGAATAAATAGCACATTTCACTTGAAACTCAGTATCATGTATCATCATGTATATATATTCGGTTTTATACGATAGAATTTGTATTACCAGTTGTCATTTTCGATAATATGTCTATGAAGCCACCGTAGTCTAGTAGGTAGTGTGTTGGCTTATTAGACGTAAGATCACGGTTCAAAGCCCAGGGCAGACATCAAAACGAAAATATAAAAAATATTTCTTCGGCAACTTCCTCTCAGCAGATTTCTGGCAAAACCCGCCACTCATATTAACGCACACAACATAAGTGGTGTGAGAAACTAGATCGTAATCCTGAATGAAAGACTGTAATGACCGATTATGTATGTCTATGTATTTATCTTGAAGAGTAGGTGGCGGAAGAAATAATGGTTTAATGTAATGGATTTTAATTAATGTTGTCTGTATAGGTTTCGTTTTAGTTTGGTTGTTATCTCCTGAGCTAACAATATTAAGGGATACCATTTTATCAAAGATTCGGCTTTTTATTTGCTGATACCAAATGCAATCTCTTGGTGATTTCCATTTTATGTTGCTGTGTGTTGGCAGATCTATTCATTTCATTCGCGTTGTTTGCACTTCTCTCTAATCTGGTAATTGGTGTGTTGTTATTCGAAGAATTTGATCGATGCGTTTCTTGTAAAAATTCTGGAACAATATCTCGTAGTGAATTTCACCCAATCGCCTGGTCGCTCATCCTCTCTGACTGTTTTCCCGCAAAAGGATACTGGGTCGGTTTAAAATCTGACTCGTCAATAAATTTCGAAATGTTCTATCAAAACTGGCTTTGTTAATGGTTCTGGGGATTAATTTAGTTAAAGGAATTTGTTGGCCTGTTTTCTCGCAAAAGCACACTGAGAGAGTTTTAAAATCTAGCATGTCCAAAAATTTCAAAATCTACTGTCAAAACTCGCTCTTTTAAGGGTTCCGGTGATTATTTTAGTTGAAAGGACGTGAAATTAACTTTGACCGTCCATGTTGTCCTGTTTTCTCGCAAAAGCACACCGAGGGAGTTTTAAAATCTGATATGCAGAAAATTTTCAAAATCGACTGTCAAAACTCGCTCTTTTAAGTGTTCTGGAGATTAATTTACTTAAAGCGACCTGAAATGCATTAAAACCAATTCACTTTGATCATTCATGTTATCCTGTCTTTCCGCAAAAGGACACTTAAATATAATATGTTCGAAATTCTCAAAATTTACTATCAAATTACTTTAGTTAAAGGTGCGTTATATGCACTAAATAATTCTTTTTTTCCGCACAAGTTGCATTGTTTTCTCGCAAAAGGACAGTGAGTTTTACAGTCTGACATATCGGAAAATTTCAAAATCTGCTGCCAAGACTCGTTCTTTTATGTGCTCTGACGATTAATTTAGTTAAAAGGACGTTAAACGCTTTAAAAACAATGCAACTTGCCTATGTTTCCTTATTTTCACTCAAAATGGCAGTAAGTGGGTTTTAAAATCTGACATATTGAAAAACTACCAAACCTCGTTCTGTAAAGGATTTCTTTAGATTAATTTAGTTAAAGAGACGTAATATGCATTAAACACAGTTCACTTTGTCCGTCCATGTTGTCATATTTTCCGGTGTAGCGATGTTGTTTTTGAGCTCTGACACGTCGCAAAATTTCAAAATATACTACCAAAACTTGCTTTATTAAGGCTTCTGGTGATTAATTCTGTTCAGGGACGAAATATGCATTAAAAAATTCAGTTTGTCCGCCCATGTTCTCCTGTTTTACCGCAAAAAGATAGTCGGATGTTTTTAAAATCAGGCATGTCGAAAAATTGGTTTTAAAATCTGACATGTCTTAAAATCTCCAAATCTACTGTCAAGACTCGTTCTTTTAAGTGTTCTGGTTGTTAAGTTAGTTAAAGGCAACTGAAATGCATTAGAAACGATTGATATTGCCGGGCCATGTCCGATTTTCCCACAAAAGGACACTGAGTGTGTTTTAAAATCTTGAACGTTGCGGCTTTCGACGACGTTTTGCGTCTGCAGCACGAGATTCCGGACCGCCATTCCTTGGGTCCACAACCATTGGCGCTGAGGGTAGTGGTCGCTCCCTCTTGGAGCTGACCGCTGTTGGCCTTGCTGGGCCAAAAAACCGACTATTTTGGTTTACAAAAAGGCATAAAATGATTTAAAGAAATAATATTATTCCTTAAGTGCGAATAATACTCACTTTTTGGTCTTTTTTCGATAACAGAGGAATTATGACCCTGTGACATCGTCTTGACGTGATAATGTAAAAATTTAATTTGCTATACCATCGAAGATCAATTTGTTCTCTGGTGGGGTTTCCGAGGCAAATTAGGGACAATAACTTTTACCTCAGGAACCGAATTATGGTGTAATACGAACCGTGCTGTGAATGACCGAGCAAATCTGCGCATAACGAAGCCTTCTGAAAGCAAGTGAGAATTCAAGACCATACAGTCCCTGCCATGGCATAAGGACTCTTCCATAGAATAACTCAGATGGACAAACTGATATGAAGTAACTCATAAGAACAAAATTAAAAACAAAATAAATAAATCTAGCCTACAGCCAATACAAGCTAGTCAACTAAATAAGAAAATCACCTAAAAAGACAGTTGCAACGTAATCAGAAAAGCAAAGTTGAGCCGAATTATGGACCGCCTACTTACAACATCGCGACATTGAGTTAGAGGCTGGACAAGAAGACCATTGTCACTGAAGGTTCAGGTAAATAAAGGGTACGCAGCAAAATGGATGTCATATGTCTAAGATAACACCACGTGGGCAACGTGGAGCACTTATAAAAGACGTGAAAAGCTGATGGCAGTCGATGTTTGTGAAGAATCACTCAATGTGATCAAAATATCAAGCATAGGAACAAGCTTATGAGAAAATTATTGATACGGATGTGTTGGCTGCTATGGAAACGGAGCAATAAGTAGAAAAGGTAATCAGTGAAGAAGAAGTAGGAATATTTCGGCAGCAGTATAGGGAGTGACCCTGATCTCAATAAGCATATACTTATTTAAGTACTAACCGGCTTATTAACTTTCTCTCAGTTTAATGTCCACCATGGATAACAGCCACAGTTCTCAAAGAATCCTCATCCTTATAAGACATTGATCATCTTTGCCAGGTGGATCTCTTAACTAGGTGACTTGAATTGACAAGTTGCTACACATATATATACCAAAGAGAGAACAAAATATGCTTTGCTTTTCACCGAACACCGAACAATTCCAAATAATTATATGCCGAACAACTTTAACTCTTCAGGTAATATCGGAACAAATCCAGGTCAAATATCTAGGAACGATGCAGGATAATAAATTGGATAGTAAATTGACGGGATAATAGTCTGTGTAGATAGAACAAATTTGTAAACAGGTATATATATGTATACTGTTACGTTTTTACCTTTTAAAAACGTTTGAAATATGAGCTCGTAGATTGCAAATAAAATAAATTTGTGTTTAATTTTAATTAAATTCTTTACTGTTTGCACAATTTTGTGTGCCACTGTTCACAACTGGCTCTAACAACAACAATTGTTTTATTTGTTATTTCTCTGTTTATGCCCTTTGCGATGAACAATACATTACTACACAATTGTTCTTTAGATCTTTGTAACGGAGATCATCAAACTACGATTGCTGTTTTCATACGCAACGCGTCTTCACACAAGACTGGCTGAACTTCCACTCCTGCCTGCTTTGACTTGTCTCTTATATAGCAACGTAAACAGTCTTCTCGAAATCGCCATAAATGTAAACATCGTTATTTACATTTATTTATGCTTTCTTGTTTATTGTCAGTGTATCTTGTTAGTTCTTGCAGTGTTGTTGTTGCTTGTTGTTTACTTGTTTATCTCTCTTTCGTAATTGTGATGATGATGCTATATTTTTGTTTATTTGTTAATCAAGTAAACAAGTCAGTTGTTTTGTTTTGATAGCTTTTGTTTAACATTTTAATGTTAAACGATGTTACACCATTTCCATTTTCGTAACAATACACATAAATTAATAGAATAATCTGGAAACTGCATACTTTTCTAAGACAGGTATTTTTGTGGTGTACAGATTGGGCAAGAACGTATCTTTGAACAGGAGTCAGAGTTACTGGTCTTATAATGAAATATTCAGAGGCCATGAGGAAACTAAAGGGTATACCTAAGTGGAATCCTATACCATCGAAAGATGTACTCAATACAACGTAGGAGGTACAAAAACAAAATATAAGAATACTATCAGACAGTAAGCCGCCATTCGAGCACTCTGCTCTTACGAGGTTATATCGGTGATAGAATGGGTGTTTTTTTTGGACGGATGAATATACTAGCCCAGCTCCTGCTGGATCACAGTTCATGTAAGGATTCTTGGCAGTGAACAAACAGAAGACCTTGCAAGGGCCATAACTCTTGTGTGGATTAATATTGGATGTTTGTAAAGGTATGATCAACGAAAGAGAGGTTAAATAGATGCAAAAGCTTTTCTTAAACCAAGTACATATGAGGTAATCAAAACTTTTCGTCGAAAATTACAATAACAGGATATCAGAGGCATACATCACATTATACGGGTATAACCTGAGGTTGATAACTGGTCTGCACTGCAGACTAGGGAAACACTTATTCAGAATCCGGATTGTTTAGAGCCCAATTGCCGTTCGAGGAATTGTCAATGTTGTCACCGAACATCATCCTGAAGTTTGTCAGGACAATAGGTTTGTAAAAGACATTATAGAGATATCCTATAAAGTTGGAAGAGAGTATGTTCTCTCTACTAAGGCATATATTTACGATTATGATAATAATAAAACGGATTATTACGGTTTTTATACATGATTAATGCTAATCAAGAATTTCATTATTCCAAAAGACGAATCACTGAACTAAGAAACGAAGAAGTTGACTAACATCAGTGTACAACAAGAAAATGTGTAAATATCATAAGATAAGCTTTCGCAAAGCGGTACAGCTAAAGGACTAGTAACGTAAAATCGTAACGTACGTAGCCTTAAAAACGTTGGTGTAGTTATAGAAACGTTAAAAACGGGACATATGTCAACGAAGAATGTAAACAAAAATAAACAGAACACAAAGCAACACACACACGAACACAACACAATGCAAAGAAATTCGTATACAGACATTTGCACGAAGTCATCTGTTCAGAACAGTGACGAGTGTTGTTAAGAAAAAACAAAATTCAAAAAGTACCAATTGAGCCTTAATTGGAAGTAGTTATATTTACTTCTTTAATTTTATGTTTTTATTATATTAATTTTTATTCCTGTAATGTAATGGAATATTACATTTTTGGTTTAATCTGAGTCAATATTTATGGAATTTAGATATAAGTAGAGGAGCATACTAAGAGTCGCTTAGCTATACTAACGTAACGTACCGTAAAAAACGTTTTCTTTTTATCATATGGAAAACAGGTAAACGCCTTCAGCTAAATGTTCTATCTTCGTAGATAGTAGGTACGATCTGATGAAACAGAATTCCTCACGTTTTTACGTGACAATTAAACAGAGTGATGGGGCCTATTGTATGCCAGAGTTGCATTGCGGCACAAATCCCTCTTTGGACATTAATGTTATTTATATAAAAACTTTTTAAATTGCTGCATGCATAATAATGAAATATTTAATTTCAATTTAAATAATAATAAAAAATTATATATAAGAAATAAATACTTATTGTTATGTTTTTATTGTGCTCACCAGAACAATTTAACGAAATAAATAAATATTTTTATATTTTAATATCATTTTGGTCACTTTTATATATATAATCGTATATTAATTTTAATTTCGTAACATAAAAACGATTTTTCTTTATTATATATGTATTATTATGACTGTTAATTGCGTATGAAAAAACAGTATGGTACTTTAACGTGGCAATGTAACGCACATGCCTTTTTTGTACTTTCCATTTATATATAAACTTTTTAATCTTTAAAATTTTTAAATACATATTTCAGATTCTATGTTCATAATATTTTTTTATTGATACTGATGCTAACTAGATGATATTGATGTTGCAATTTAATAAAAGCAAACATTTGAATAGAGCGATATTCGA
>QOCX01000916.1:6797-31839 GCA_005959815.1 Sarcophaga bullata
TAGATCCCGCGACTCATGAATATATTCACCATACACAACATGTGTGGTCTGAAGGGTTGTAAGGACCATGTGTTCGTATTTATGTATGCGGTTTAAGGCCTTTAACATAACAGCTGTAAATATTTTCCTATAAAATGCTTTAAGATCGGCCATTGACCATTCAAACATGCTTAAAGTATTCCACTCACTATGCAACAGCAACGCAACTAAAAGTGGCAGTATTTGTAAAAAAGATTAAAAACAATATATGCTGTATACTGAAAATGAAAACAATACAAAACCATTCCCCCCACAACAATAAATAGAATTTTTCTTTCGTGATTTTCAACAAAAAAAAAAAAAAAAATTCTAAATTACATAAAATAACCCTTAAAAGTCTGGCGATGGTGGTTACAAGTTGGCTTTTATGGAGCTGGAAAACAGCGTAACATATGCAAGTTTTTTCAAAGTTTTTCAAAGTTTTTCATTTTTTCTATTTTTTTTTATCATTTTTGTTTTTGTTTTTATTTCCATGCGACTATTCAAAACTTTTTATTCTTTCCCTTGCCATTTTTAAGTTCTGTTTTATGTGTGTGTATGTGTGTGTGTGTATTTTTTTTTCATTTTTGTGGACGAATTATTAAAAAAAAAAAAAAAAAAATGATAAGAAAAACAAGGAAATCTGTATGGAAAAACTTTATAGTTCTGTTTGCATATTTCGTTTCATTTGGGTTGAAAGGTATTTTCTCACTTGGATTCATTGTTGCGCTGCTGTGGTTGCGTTTCTTGGTATTCAATAGCGTTGAGGTTGAGCTGTGTTGTAGATGGAAATCAACAATAAAATGCATGATGTTTTCATCTTTTTTTTTTTGAATTTCCATGCGACTATTCAAAACTTTTATTCTTTCCCTTGCCATTTTTAAGTTCTGTTTATGTGTGTGTATGTGTGTGTGTGTATTTTTTTTCATTTTTGTGGACGAATTATTAAAAAAAAAAAAAAAAAATGATAAGAAAACAAGGAATCTGTATGGAAAAACTTATAAGTTCTGTTTGCATATTTCGTTTCATTTGGGTTGAAAGGTATTTTCTCACTTGGATTCATTGTTGCGCTGCTGTGGTTGCGTTTCTTGGTATTCAATAGCGTTGAGGTTGAGCTGTGGTGTAGATGGTAAATCAACAATAAAATGCATGATGTTTTTCATCTTTTTTTTGGTATTTTTAAGATAACAAAACGAATAAAATATTATAAACACTGACAACCATATCAACATCAGTAATGTTATTGGCAACAAAACCCTCAAGCATAATTGTTATTGATATTGCTACGAGTATTTAAAGTCTCCTCTACTCTTCTGTTCTGCTCATTTCTAATCATTTCTGTTTTTGGCAAGAGGTAAACAAGTGTCAACCGCATGATGTGTTTGTTATAGAATGCCAAACTGTTTACACAACCAAAACACATTTTAGCAGTGTTCAGAGCATATTTTTTTAAATTTTAAATCTGCTGGTACCACTGATGCAAAACTGATGCAAGTTTAACTTTGCAGGACATTCAGGATCAACCAAGTACTTCTATTAACGTTTTTTTGAGAGCAAAAAAAAATTGTTTTTTTTTTTGTCAAGATGGGATTTTTCGGAGAAATTTTGAATCATTATTGGAAATTGCATTTCGATGAGCAGTCCAAGACCGGTACAGAGCTTTAAAATCTCACACATGTCATAGAACGTAGGTATTTCCACTGCTGCGATTAATTTGAATATTTTTCACTCTTTTTTATGGGCAGGCTTAATCTCTTTGACAGCAGGAAGGTACGTGCAATATTGCCAGATTCTGTTGGACATTCATTGACAGGAAGAAGACTGCCTCTCTTCTGTCATTAAATCATATGGCCATTGATGACAAAATAGCGAATCTTACAGACCATTGTCCTCTCGATAGGCATGCCGAAAGACACGTCATTACTTCAGCAGGAGCTGTGAGTCTTAGGAAGAGGTAGCGACTGTCTTTTTAACCTCATGTGTCGATAAGACGGTGGTTTCTGACCTCTTATTTTCAGACATCGTTGACTAAGCTCTCTAATTTGGACTCTGAATTATTTCCTTTGGGGAATGGTTGATCCCCGGGTAGAATTAATTCTGCTAACACAATGGGCCTAAATGTTAGCCTAAATGTTGGCCTCCTCTTTCATAGAGGAGTCCGTCACCTTACCAAACCTAACCTTCCATTAAGACAGCTACAGCTTAATTGTTTAGATAACCTACTACCATAACGTAGGCTTTTTATTGATTTTAGCGTTTGTCTGACTGAAATTCTACTTCAAAATGCTAAAGAATCTGTTATTTCTCTTCATATCTGTCTTCATGCTATCTAATCCGGATTTGGGAGTAAATTCCAGAAAAACGCATACTTTGACAAGACGACCAGTACCATCTTGATATGGTGGACAGAACGATCCGCTAATATTATTGTTACCGGCGGATTGTGTACATTGATTGAACTGTACGTACATGGATCTTTTGGAGTTGGTAAGTGTAACTTACTCGATATGACCAGCGGACCACTGAAGCGTCTTCCAGGCGGAAGAGTTGATCGTACGAAATGATGTAATTGCTCCGAAATACTTCGGATGATAACACAAGTGTAGTACAGTGATTTGTCATAAATATTAGGCTGTTCCGTCTGCAAACACTGCAAAAGATTTACGTCACCTTCTATTAACTGCACCTATTTTGGATAGGATCTCATGTGGACCGCATAAAATAAATCAATTGCCTCAATCGATTTCAATTACAAAACAAAGAATACGAATCGATTGTGTAACTGAAATATTTTCAATAAAATTTTTTTTATTACATTTCGTTCATATTTTTTGTGTCAATTTCCCTTTCCCTTTCTTTTCTTTTCTATTTTCCGATATTTTTTGCATGAATAATAAATAAATTGTTGGGTTTTTTGTTGTTTTTTTTTTTTGTGTTTTTCACACTTTCCATTAGGATGACAACATAAACACTCTCAGGCATTTAAAGTGTGTAGCGTAGTGCAGTTTATTATTATTTTATCTGGCGTATGTCCAATGAAAATAAAAAAAAAAATCAAATTAAAAAGCAGAGAACGGCATAGAGAAGAAATAGAAAATCACTATCAGAGATTTCCGATATTAAAACAATTTAAATTCCTGCCTTTTGTTGCTGTCATGCTTTTATTGTCGGTTGTTGATGATGATGGCCTGATTGCCTGCCTGCCTGCCTGCCTGCCTGCTAGCCATTAAAAATTTTTACAATAAATTTTTGATTGCATATAAGCGTGAATACATA
Organism: Sarcophaga bullata; assembly: GCA_005959815.1. Taxonomy (NCBI): domain Eukaryota; kingdom Metazoa; phylum Arthropoda; class Insecta; order Diptera; family Sarcophagidae; genus Sarcophaga; species Sarcophaga bullata. The sequence goes on from QOCX01000916.1 coordinate 10,092, forward strand.
TGTACGTATGCATATATGTATGTATGGAATGTGCATATAATATTTGTGACTTAATTTGTAAATTTTCCAAAAACAAAAACAAAAACAGAAAAAACGAAAATTGCTAATAAATTTTGAATAAAATGAAGACGGGGAATAGAAAAAAAAAAGAAATGAAAGAATGCTTGCCATCATAGTTTTTAATAGACGGAGGCTAAAAATTAAATAAAAATTGAGAATTAAAGAAAAAAAAAATGTGATTTTTCTGGGGAAGAAGTTTCATCGTTGCAGTCAAATCGCTTTCCATTAATCCAGTGAAGAGTGCCATTGAATTAAATGGCAAGAGAAAGCTATTTTTTTAAACAACAGTGTTGCCCCCTCTATTCATGAGTGAATGTTTAACCTAATCAAAGTGCTTTAACTACGAGCATTGCAAGAATATCACCATAACGTTCTAACAGCAACAAGCCACAAGTCAGCTCTTTAAAGTTGTCAATTTATCCCCAGCAATATTTGTTTTGACTACTGTTTGGTCTCTGGTGTATTGTGGTATTATTTCGTTCTCGTTTGCAGTTGCATAAAGCCAGACTCTATTGTTAAGTTACCTTATTTCCGCTTGTGTGTCAGCCATAGTGTGCAAAGCTTTCTCATTATCAAGCATTCATTCAAAATTAGAACCCGTAAGGCATGTGATATGCTCTTCGTATGATGCATACGATCACTCACATTATCAATCTCTGATCTACATACATACATAAATGGTCATTAGAAACCTTCACTCTGCATAATGACCTAGATTCTCACACCACTTATATTGTGTGTGTTAACTTTATACATGAATGGCGAAATCTACAGTTTGAAGTAGACTCCGAACGAAGAATTTTTAAGAAACTTTTTATGGCAATTTTATTTTTCTCTCAGAGTTTTTGCCAGAAATCTGTTGAGATGAAGTTGCTGAAGAAATATGTTTTCATATTTTGTTTTGGCGATTAGAAGCGTTACCTCACTTCTAATAAGCCAACACATTACCTACTAGCTTACTTCATTTAACAGGAACATTTCTGTAGTCAGTCTTCATTTACTTTCAAACTCTCTTCTACGAACATCATAATTTCTAATTTCTTTTTAGCGGGTGTTAGGCACTAACTAAGCATCCAGAACGTTTGGTATTTAAACGGTGATACAATATTCTTCTAGTATTCCTGAAATCCCAGAGCTTTGGGTTAATTGATGGCATTTTCCACAGGATCAATTAGTCCTCAAGCAAGTTGCTGAACCTTTACTTTTAAAGAGTAAAAGCCAAACTCTTGCTCTAGTTATTGAAAGTTTAACCCTTTAAACATCCTTGGAATAGCTTGTGGTACATAAGTCTCTCCCAAACCCAATGTAAATGATAAAATCCTTCATAAAATATCTCTATGCCACCGACTATTGATTAAAGCGATAGATTTGCTAAGATTTGTTTTCTTAGAGGCAACATGAAATGAAATTGAAGAGAAAACCAATTTAAATCAAAAATTAATTAAGAAAACTACCGACCGACAAGTAATTATTATTATCAGATATTCTTTCATTTTTTTTTGTTGTTTTATTTTTTTTTTTTTTCTATCCTAGCAAATGTCAAAGTGAATAATAAAAATATTTGAAATGCAATATTTTTGGCCAAGTATTGCTATTGTGGTGGTTGAAAGGAATGAAAGTTGGCTATTAAAAAATTTATGAGATTTTTATGTAAATTTCTAATCGACTGTGAGATAGCATGTGTGGGTATTATTGATGAGGGAAGAATATCGTAGTCAAATAACTGTGCTGCATGCATTTCATTTTTATTTTATAATTTTTGTTTCTTTTCTTCTTCTTCTTCTTCTTTTGTTTAACATTCTAGACATAGACAATTTGCAACATTGTTGTTGGCTTATGGCATATTTATCATTAAAAATAAAATTTTTATGGATTTTTTTAAGACGCTAACATTGAGCGTTTTCAGTAGAAGAAGTTGATGGAATTTCATTTTTAAAAAAATACTCCTGACGCTGACTACGTTATTTTCATTCTAATTTTAATTAATATCGCATTCATAATTAAACAAAATGTGCAAATTTGAAATTTATCTATCGACGGAGAGAAATGGTAGAGTTGCTGATGCAACAGTGTCAGACCAAATTGAGGTGCAGAAAAAAAAAAAACTGGTGGTCGTCGTAGTTTACTAGGCAATGTGTTGCTATATCAGACGTGAAGCCACGATACCAACAAAATGAAATTTGAAAAAAATATTCCTTTAGTGACTTCCTGTCACCAGATATCTGACAAAAAAGACTCGGGAGTAAAAAAAAAAAAATTGTCTTGAAAAATGATGATGATGTTAGTACAATCAATGTAAATGCATCTATAAATACAACGATATATACAACCGTATGTCACTATTGTAGTATAAATAATATCAGGCCATCAAAAAAAAAGCTTTACATTACATTAGGTGAGAGTTAATACAGCTCCAGTGAGCCAAACGTCACGGATATAACTTGCTACACATCTTATGGCACAATCGATTTTTTACGTCAAACGTTTGCTGGCCATTTAATTAGCCAATTGGCCACCAAGCAGCGCGATTCGAAAAGCTTAGAGGTGCCTTTTTTGTGAGGCACCGTTAAAAAAAAATTGTTTTGCCGACAAACCAAAGACAATTCAGCATGTGAAGGTCAACATTCATGATGTCATTGCCGAGATCCGACTGTATACACTCAAAAAAGTGCACGCAAACTGGTCCGATAGGATGAGGTGCTTTAAGGCCAGCAATAAAATTGAAATAATATTTACTTTCTAACCACAATAATTGTACTTCACCCAATAAGAATAATTTTGATAAAATTTTAAACATTTAAATTAAAACTGTTAAATGGCTCACTCTGTATAATATTGCACCCTAAAGTATATCAAATGAACAGAGAGATTTTTGACGACATTAGACTCTCAGCAAAGAAGAAGCATTCATGTCCCTTTCAGCGATCCTGATGCTTTTTTTCTTTGGAAATTTATTTTAGCATCCCTCGTTCAAAGACCCTCGTTTAACTCGGTAGTGATTTTATTTCAAAATTCGTCAGAATATCTGCAGACAACATTCAGAATTCCTCAACTAATATCGTCTTTATATAATGCAACGTAATGATAATGAAAAACTGACAGACAAATGAGCACTGATAGGGTTACTTTAGAAGAAAAAAAATATTGTGAATAAATTTTATTTGCATTCTAAATAATGTGCTTTAGTACTCCCCTAATTGTTTTTCTAAAAATATTAAAACTTCTTATTAATATTCTGCATTTTATTTTCTTATTCTTTAGAACGCGAAAACGATAGTCAAATGTGCGCATAAAAAGAAAAATTCAAAAACATTTTCAAGGTAGAGAAAAAGAAAGAAAGAAAACAAAAACCTTAAACACTTCAAAAGTCAAAAGTGGATTATCTTGTCTAGAGGATACTTAGAATGAAAAGGAAAAGAAAAAAAGAAAAACGCAGGAAGTAAATTATACCGCCATTTATCCATATTTAGGACATAGCCCTCTACGCTGGACACAACAATAACGTGTTTTGTATTTAGCGTAACGCCAAGAATGAAAGTAATCGTGGGAAAATATGCCGACCACCATCATATGGAGTATCTAGAGTTTGAAAAAAAATCTTATCAGTGATAAGCATTATAATGCCAGTTCGTTCTTTTGGAGACGTGCTTACATTACTCTCTGAAAGGTAGTACGAATTCATAAATTTACCTAATGGGAGTAGGGCTGTATATCTTGTCATATTCCACTGTTTCATTCGCCCCTCAACTCCAGTTATTATGCCTCTAGATGAACTTCTCAATGCAATCTTTAATTCTGTCAGTTTTTTTTTTTATTATTCATATCGGCTAGGCCATCTATCGGCTTAAATTTGAATCATTGGTTATTTCGAATCGACCAACACTCAAGTCATTCTAATCTGTCAAGAAATCGATTTACGTTTGAGCAATGTTGGGACTTATTGGGTCGATTCTGCAGGAAAAAAATCATTTCTCATTCTCAGAAGCCAGTGTACCCTTTACGAGTGACTTGTTGGTGTGGTTTGTGGAGCGGAGGCATCATTAGTCCATATTGCTTTGAAAATGAGGACGGCGCAACCATTACGGTCAGTGGAGACACCAAGCGCACCATGATTATCGATTTAACCCGCTCTTCATAATATTAATGTGAATGTGGTTGGAATAGGATTGTGGAATTTGATTTATTGCGTCAAACGTGTGATGGCATGCAAATGTGGAATTTTTCTAAACAGCTATTCTCTCTTCCGCAAGACACCGGAAACGTAAAGGCCATGGAACACATTATTACCAATTAAAATCGCATTAAAATCCAAAAATCAGTTCAAGTTCAACACAAGACACAAACATTAAAGTACACTTTCATTACTTACTGTAGTGTAGGGTATATGACGCAACATGTTTATTTAAACATCAGCAACATCTGTCCATTCCTTTCTACATTCTCTTTCCAGTTACACCTAAAGCTATAGTTGTCCACTTGGACTCACTTGGCTCTTAAAAAGTCAAGTGAGATGAAAGATAAAAATGAAGGAAAAAATTTAAGAAATGATTTACAAAATATAACAAAACAGTGGCGTAAAAACGTTTAAAAAAATTACAAACAAAATGTTTATAATTAAGAACAAAAGAACGAAGAAAAAAAATAAAAAATAAAAAGACAATCAAAAAAAATAAAAAATAAAAAAAATAAAAGAGAAATGAGATCATTATGAATATTAAATTAAATTTTCTTTTTTCTTTATTATTAAGACAGGACAAGACTAAGACTAAGGCTAATCTTAATTCAAAATTAATTGACTGTCATGCTTGTAAATTTCCTTAAAATAACTACGATGTAAACGTTAAATTTTTTCTACCTACTTTTTTGTTTGTTTTGTTTTGTTTTGTTTTGTTTGTATTTTGTTTGTTATTGTTGGTTGAATATAGTATGCGTAATAGGTTCGTGGAATTTCTTGTTATTCTTCACTTCGCGAAAAGCACTGAGAGGCTAAAAATGTTTATCTTCTGCAAGAAAAAACAACTGAAAACGTAAGTTTGCCAGGTCAATTCAATATGATGCGAAATTAAATTTATCCAGCAATTTAATGTTAAATTTTTTTTATTATATTGCCGCCTTCATTTAACATATGGAATGTTTTTTATTATTTTTTTATTATTATTTTCGTGGAGTGGTAATATAAGAAGAAATTTTTTTCTTTAATTAAAAAGCTTGCAAGATTTGTGCCAGAATGTTGATTTCAATGGCCTAGTCTATGTCGTCTAATATTTGTAACTTCCATTGAAATTTTTGATGGAAATTTTCAACAACTTTAGTTTGTTTGCGAAAACATTTTACTTTCAATGGATTAGTAATCATAGTAACAATCAACACTAAGGCGTATGAGTGACATGTAATACGTTGCTGTATGCAAAACAAATATTGCTCATACGTATTTGTGCTTATGCTTTAACATCCTGTAAAGAGCAACATTAAATTAAAAAAAAAAGGCAAAGAATTTAAGAATTTAAAGGGCGGTCAATTCTAAAGTTTAAATTTTAAAAATGCAATTAAAAAAAATAACGATTTGAAATTTGTCCAAATTTATGTCTTTTTTTTTGACGTAAAATTGTCCAGCTTAGAAATGGAATCTAATTTCATTCATATGGCTGCCGTAGCTAGCCTCACAATGCCTCATTCGATCGGAACAATTTTCGTGCACTTTTTCAAATTACGAATGTTGACCTTCATATGCTCAATTGGCTCTAGAAAATAGTCCAATGGTGTCAAACCGCATCTTCTGGGCGACCAATTGACATCGCCATTACGGCTAATGAAATGGCCATCAAACGTTTGACGCAATAAATCGATTGTGGCATAAGATGTGTGGCAAGTTGCAGTATCCTGTGGAAAACAAACAGCGTTTACATCAATACCATAAAGAGCAGAAAAAAAATCTTTTACTGTCTCAATTGATTATAATGGTTTGCAAGAAATATGAGCCAATGATACCTCCGCTCCACAAGCCCGCAATATACGCACTGCCTTCTGTAAGACAACGTAAGGGTTTTCTGAAAAAAATTAGCTTCTTTCGAAAATATGATTTCGTTTGGTATAATCAACTTCATCGTGCAGTTTCTCATTGGTCCATCTAGCGATTGAACTATGTAAGTTGTCGTACCGCGATCTTTTCGGATTTTGATCCACTGCCCAAAAAAAAAGAGTCCATTGGATGTCCTTATTATGGTCGGCATATCACTGTAAAAGTTGAAGCAATTTTTCAAATGCAATTCTTCAAAGTATAGTTAGCAACGTGGTCTGCAAAGTTTTCAGTCTGAGAAATAAAATTTTAAGAAATTTCTTACGGTTTTGCTGCAGCCTGAAGACAAAGGACGATGACTTCTAAAGAAAATGCAAAGAATTTTCAAAATTTGAAACAGTTTTTACAGCAGATATTGGCAGATTTAAAACTTATATTATATTATATATTATATGATTATATTCTGGAAGAATTGGAAAAATCCTTGGTGTTGGAATCTACCAAAGATGCATTCTTTCACAAATATAAGGTAGTCCTTGGTTCTATTTTGTCAAGTACAATACAATATTACAGAGGTTGACCTCAGGCTCTTCCTAATCTAAGCGATGTGCGATGCGCACTACCGATGCTGCAGTATGTGTAGTGCAGTGGGGGTAGTATGAACCTATATTTCAACAAAACGAAGTATGAAGTATTTCTTCAGCGACTTCCTCTCAGCAGATTTCTGGAAAAAACTCTGGAAGTGAATAGAAAATTGCCATGAAAAGTTTCTCAAAAAATCTATCCTATATTCATATTAAACAGTAGGTTCCGCCACTTTTGGATAAACTTAACACGCACAATGTAAGCGGCGTGAGTAGCTAGATTCTAATCCTATCTGCGGTTTTGCAAAAGTCGACTTTTGTTAAAGAAATCAATCAATTTCAATTCAAAACCTGTGCTAAATATGCAATTAAAAATACTTGATTTGGATAAAACCATGAAGAAATAGAAACTCTTTTGTTTGTTAACAATTTTATTGTCAATAAAACAATGAACAAAGATGTGATGATTATTAACCAAACCAACAAAACAAAACCCTTCAAATTAGAAAAGTTTTTTCTTACTCCCGTATATACATTTATGTCCTGCTTTCAATTGTTATAACGTTTCTAAAAAACTTATAATTTTATTTGCAACTTTTCGCACTAAAAACGTTGCACGTAAAACAGAAATGTTGCAAAACAGAAAAAAACTTTCACTTAACAAATGTTGCGCACAAAATTGATTTGGACAGTAGAAATGCTCAGTGAATCATAATAAATTTTTTCAATTTTCTTTTATTTTTATGTGCGTATGGATATGTATCCTTATGAGACTTATTAATATGAACGATGAAAAATCCCCTTTCGGCATCAATATAAATATTGGCCATGTTAACAAACTTGCCTTTAACCTCTGTTAGCCTTACAATCATACACAGAGTTTTATTAGAAGTCATTAGAGGCAATAAAGTCGAGGGAAAAAAAACATGACAGAAAAATAAAAATACTTACAACGAAGACAGTAAAAACAATAGAAAAGAAATGAAAGGAAATGAAAAGAAACAGAAACAGAAAGAAAAAAATTTTTTTTTAATAATAACATCATAGATAGTAATAATAATAATAATCATTATAATAGAATGGAATAATTGTGACTACTACTACTCTCTCTATTCCATCTACTCCGTCTACTACAGCTTCCGGCTGAAGGCAAAAGTTTATTGACAGTGTAGCAAGAGACGATACTATGGTGTGATAAGTAGTAATAGGGGTCAGCTACTGGTTTACTACGACAATAGTGGTGGTTGCTTAGACTACTAAAATAGCCTCTCATTAGTTGGAAATTAGTGGCATGAATAAACACTAATAAGAAGCGTTTAAATGAATAAATTAAACAATAAAGTTTTCATCTTATTTTTGTTGTTTTCTCATATGTTAGAATGAAAATAGAACAATAGAGTGATAAACATAATTTAATTACATTTATGAGATGGAAAAATCATAACACATTGTAATATGAAATGTGAATTAGCAGAGTTCACATTAGATATGTTAAAAATATTTGTAACGAAGATGAATGTGTATGCATGCGTGAAACAAATCTCAATCTAAATTTTGTTTCATTAAATTAGTAGTGAGCGTAGTCTATTAGGTAGATCGCACCACAAATCAAACATGACTAACAAAACGAAAATATGAAAAATTATTTCGTCGGCGACTTCTTCTCAGCAGATTTCTGGCGTATATTTCAAGATGATTATTTCTGTGCACTTCAAAACACAAGTCCAACTTTCACAAGCCTTTTTTTTTTTGTTATTAAGAGCAGTCAGCCTGATTTGCTTAGCTTATATGTATGAGTGTAGTACTCTATATCTACAAAGTCTCTGTGCTACATAGTTGGTTGATTTGAGCTCCATTATTCGTACTCCCACCTCGGGGAGAATTTCTTACCCATGCATACACCACAATCGTGAGTCTATGCATAAACATTTGAGACCTAAACCTTACTCTTTTCTGTATGAAAAGATCAAGCTGCTTCCCTAATGAATCCTAGTAGGACAGAATCGATTTCTATTTAATATCCCGATGCCATTAAAAATCATGAGCAAACTAATTAAATAATGTCAAGACTTAAGTTTCTCTCTCCTATAAATATCAGGATGTTTAGAGGTAAGAAATTTAGAATAGCCTTCTTACCCGTCGTTGGGATCTCTTCGAATGCAAGACATTGAACTTTACATAGAGCTTCTGTCATATATACAGTCTTTAGACACTATATTACCTATACATACATACGTACATACACAAATGGTTATTAAAATCCTTTAGTCAGGATTACGACCTAGCCTCACACTCCACTTATATATTGTGTGTTAATTTTATACATGAGTGGCGGAACCTACAGTTAAAAGTCGATTCCCAACGACAGATTTTTTGAGAAGCTTTTCTTAGCAATTTTATTTACTCCCAGAATTTTTTTACCTAAAACCTACTGAGAGGTAGTTGGAAATGAAATTTCTTTTCTTATTTCATTTTCTTAGAGATTTTTGAAATGGGGTTTGAACCGAGGCCTCATGCCTAGCACAACAACACGCTACCTATTAGATTACACGTCTTTACTATACACTACGTATATTGTTGTAGGGCAAATGGGCCATTTTAGAGCTTTAACTCAAGGAACTATTAAGCAATTATTTTGTTAATCAAAGGATACTTATGGTACTATTACTCACTGACGTGATAATGCCAAAATATTTTAACTTTTCCCTGGGGACTAGCTTATACCGCTGCCATGTAAATGGTAGACTGAATGTTTTTGCAGGACTGATTTACAATTCCAAATTTCTTTGTGAAGTGCTTCTAAGGCATATTTTTTTAGCACTTTTTTACATTTAAACGATTGACGGTATGTTTATTACTTTCCTGTTCATATTGTCAAAAGAAAGACAGAGAGAGATAAAGACGCATACATAATTAATCATTACAACCCTTCAGTCAGGATTACAAGCTAGTTTCTCATCACACTTATGTCGTGAGTGGCGGGACCCACAGCTTAAAGTCGACTTTAACTCTTCCATGATAATTTTATTTATTCTCAGAGCTTCTGACAGAAATCTGCTGAGCGGAAGTTACCAAAGAAATATGTTTTCATATTCCGTTTTGTTGGAGATGTTTGACCTGGAGTTTGAATCTTGGTCTCGAATCTAATAAGCCAACACGCTATCCAATAGACTACCGCAACTTAAAGGCTAACATTTTCACTCATTTTTTATTGAAATTAAAATATTTTTTTTGCTTGTTTAAGTTAATGTGAGGCATTAATTTTTAACTTTTGAATTGATTCCCTTTGCTCTGAGCATAGTGTTGGTCTCAACTGTTCACTTCTATGAACCTATGCGGATATAAATAAAGTTATTCGTTCAAAATTCTAATTAAAAAATTTCTATTCATAACGAAAATTCTAAACAATCTTTAATTTTTTTTTTCTACTTTTTTGTTGTTGTTATTGTTGTTGTTGTCATAAAATGCAAAAATGCAAAAATTCAAAATAAAATAGAAATTCAGAACAGAACTAAATAATAAAACAAAACTCCCAGGTAAAATGAACTTTCAACTGAACAAAGTTTAATCACTGTGTGTGCTAATTTATAGGGTGACTCAATATAAAATTACAAAAAAACAAACAAAAATTGAATTTCACTGAAGTCAATCCAATTGTGTTCAACTTTCTAAATGCAATTTGTGTATTGGTTCACCCTATAGCAAGAGTACACGTATGTGTATCTGTGCGTGTGTTTATTACGTTATTCATGAATAAATAAGTGTTAATAAATACAATACATGGTACTTACATGTATGCATAGTCTATCGTATGTGAGAGTAGCGGACATGTTTCGAAAACTGAATTGACATAACGAATAGAGGGAGAGAGAGAGAGAGAGAAACAGAGAGAGAAAGGGAGAATAAAACAAAAATGACAAAATTCTAAACCAACAATAATAGCAGCAACAACAAGCGAACTATAAATGAAAGGTGTGTTGCCCCTTAATTAACACAGTTATACAGCTAAAAGCCATTAGACATACGAAATAAAAAAAAAATTCTTTTCTTCTTCTTCTTTACCGCCCTATCTTTCTCCTTTAGTCAACATGTCAATTGAATGTTAGCTAAACATATGGACATCAACACAAATATATACAGTCACACTTACACATACCATCCCATACATGCATACATACGTACGCTCATATGAAAATTTATAAAAAGTCCAGTCATTCCAGCTATTCAACACTCATGCGAAATATCAGCAACAACCATATTGGGCGCACACATATAAAGGCTGCAGAGTTTTAAAAGACTGTGTTTATTAGCGAATGTTAAAATATCGTAAACGTAGATATATGTCAGTCATAAAATAATTTTCAATCTCTTCATATGATTTTTCTTATTAAGTTACAGCCAACAACCATTAGATGACCCCTACTCCTGTGGTGCATTGTGTTGGAACGAGGAAAATAGGTTACGGGAACAAGGACAGTAATGCTTGTGGATATCATATTGGAACAGGAAAGACTTCAACGGAAACGTAGTTTCACATACGATAATAACGAATTCTGTATAACGACCGGATATGCTATATGATGTGCAAAGACTGCTACAGGAAGGGAGTTCCGTATACTGATAGCCCAGCTAATAATGAATTCTATACAACGAATGGATGCTATATCACGTATTACGTAAAATTACGTTAGAGATGGATTGCCTAATGATAGTAATAAGTACCACCGCTCTCTCCTGCTCGCAGTCGAGAAATCTGAAAATACACTTCAAGTCTCCAGCCCATTCGAGAGAGTTGTATTTCACACGCGGACAGTTTTGAGTGATGCAACTAGTAAGAGATCAGGTGGTGTGAAGTATATACCGTGCTAAGAAACCGAGGTACTTGTATGCTTCTTTCAACACGAACATCACATTGAATTTTCATACTTTCATGAACACATAACTACGAACGACATAATGTTATGGCTGCGCTTCTGTGTTGGCTTATTAGACCATAAGGCCACGGTTCCAACCCAAGGTCAGACATTTCGACAAAACGAAAAATTTCTTCGGTGACTTTCTCTACTCAGCATTTCTCTGAGAGTAACTAAAATTGCCATAAAAAAGTTTATAAAATATCTCGTTCGTAATCGACTTTAAACTGTAGGTCCTGCCATTCACATAACATGGGTGGTACGAGAAGTCAGGTAGTTATCCTGACTGAAGGGTTGTTATGACCATTTATGTAGCTATGTATGATTCTGTTTTAATAAACAAATTGACGCTATTCATACGATCACATTCGAAGATTGACTGTAGGTTGGAAGCCTCTTGGCTGTAATAGAGTAGAGAAGTATAGGAGTTAGACAGAGAATATGTTTTATAAAAAGGGAACATAGAGTTGAAGATAAAACACCCTAGACTTACCCTTGAACATGCTATCAGAGGAGTTCACATCTATTATAGCCCGTATAGCGTGATTCACTAGAAAGCTTGATCGAGAATCGAGAAAAATGAGAAAACTTTCATATGCCACTTCTAGGTTTGAATCTATTTCTTAATGCCCACTTATCCCACTTATCGTTGGCTAGTAAATCAGGATACGCCTTTATTTCAGGTGTTTTACCATGAGTGCTCTTCGCCAATAAGATAAAATTATAAGATGAACATTTGTGGAATGCCTCCCCAAATGGAAAAAAAAATAAAAAATCGCAGCCCACATGTATTTTGCAATACACACACGTTAACAAATGAGATTTCTTATATCCTTCATGTACTTTTTGTTTTTGTTGCAATTGAAGAATTCATTTCTTTAATTCTTTGACTAATTGACCATATACTGTTGGCTGTGTCCAAAGTCGTATTCCAAAGTTGAAACATGTGTTTGTTTTGTAAGCAACATATGCTTGGTGAGGGAGCTTTTATGTCGGTTTTCATTTTCTTGCTGGTAATTCTACTAAAAGCCTGGACTAAAAACTGAAGGTTTTCAATGAAGCACTGTGTCTAAAGCTATTTTAGATTATTCATTTAAGGACTTTATGATGGTGTATGTATATGATGGTGTAAGTATGCACGTGTCTATGTGCGTGCAAATGGGTGTGTGTTGATGTTATAAATTATGTCGGATTTTAATATCATATTGTTTTTACTGGCTTAATGCTTATTTTAGCATTAGAAATACAAAAAATTCTTCACTACTGCTTAGCTCAGCGTGATTACTTTATGCGTTTTTGTTTTTTTATACGCGCTTTTTTGTTTCTTGTCCTTCCCTATTTTTTTTGGTATTTATTTTACGAAACACAATTTTTCATTTTTGCAATAGAAAATGTTATAATTTAACCAACATATATGAATAAACAAAATAATTTCAAAATATATCAGCAATACAACAAATACTACATACTATTACAGCGTATATGTATGTATATGGTATGTTGGTTGCGTCCAAAAGTGAAGGTGAATTGAAACGAAAAAGTTTTCTCTTCATTTAAAGGATATCATGTGAATGCAAAGGGGAAAAAACTTTAAAATGCGGAGAAAATTTTAATTGGCTTGTGTGTGGTATTTTTTTTTATTAATTTTTTTTTTCTTATCAGCATAAGCATGTGCGTAGAGTTATCTGAATCAAGATCCTTTATGTCATTAGAATACTTTCTATTGTAGTAGACCGTCTTTACAAGCCACATTTTAAATTGTTAATGCGTCATTACAATCCTTTAGTCGGTATTGCAATCTAGTTTCTCACACCACTTATGTTGTGTGTATTAATTTAATACACGAGTGGCGGCAGCTACAGTTTAAAGTTGATTCCGAACGACAGACTTTAGAGTAACTTTTCATGGCACTAGTTGGCAAGAGTGATCCTGTGCCTGATCTCCAGACTGACATTATTTTTGGTGGTAATGACGAAGCCGTTCTGAATTTAAATAAAAAATTCTGTCTGCCAGATTTAGTTTAAATGGAAGCTTTTTCAGGAGTTTCATATTCGCAAGGGTCATGTCCACAATAGGATGCGTAAAACAAAATCGTCTTGGAGAAATATTTTTTATTTCCCCAACGATGGAATCTCTTTCCATAGCATTGTAAATAAAATTCCATATTAAAATAACTTTAATTTTGTTCTTAATAATCTTACTACAGTTGAACAACATCGTTTACACTATCAAGTCCTGCATTTTTTTCATTTTTTTTTCAAACAATTTTCAATAAATTTAAATCAGATTTCGAAAGAAAAAAGAACTTTTTCAAGTAAATTGATTGGAAATCATTCTCTTAGTAAGTAAAAGGTAAAATAAAATAAAAAGTTATAATAAACAACAACAACAACAACCATAACATAAGGATATTCAAGTAAGTAAGTAAGTGTAAATTGCTTCTGCAACTTATTTTATAATCTTATAATTTCTCTTTCATTCTTTATTTTTTATTTTTTGTTTTTATTTTATTTTATTACTACACAGTAAATAGATATTTATCTATGCATATATGCATACATGTTTCTATGTATATATGTATGCATATAATGAAGTTAAGTTAAAGATAAAATTTTATTTAAAATAAAATAAAAGAAATTAAAATAAAATTCCTGTAGTTTATAACACATACACAGTGCGCTGTTAGATGAGGACTGCTAGATAAGGTTAGTAACCCAGATTATATTTGTTAGATTTTGTTATACAAGTATGACATGTTGGCAATTGGATTCGAAGACAATGTGGCCTATTGAAAGCTTCTGCTTTCAAATTTGTCGGCATAACACTTTTCTTTAATAGCGCACCACAATAAATAGTCCAGCAGCACCAAATCGCAACTTTTTGGCAGCCAACTAAACGGCCATCAAACGTTTGACACAATAAACCGATTATCATGGTGCGAAAGGTGACTCCTTTGACCACAATGTTTGCATCGTCTTCACTTCCAAAGAGTCACTCTTGATGGCTTAGCTTCTATAAGACCAAATACGGCAATATTGCATATTTACGCACCCAACAAGATGAAAATGAGCTTCATCCGGTAAGATGAGTTCGTGTTTTGGCAAAACCGTCAACATCGTGCAGTTTCTTTTTGGCACAATAAAACCCAAGGTTTCATGCAATATGTTCGGAGGAGATGGTTTAAAGTTAAACCGATAGATGGCCCACCCATTATAATCCTCTAATTGTTACCGAGTCACCATTTTAATAGAACTAAAGAAAAATCAAAAAAACTGTTGCAGTTTCTGATATCTTTTAAAATTTATTCGGAGGCATCGTTGCTGGCGAGTACTATCGAGACATGGTGATTGAATTTTTCTAAGATCACTTTGGTGAGGACATTTTCTAATTGGTCTTGATAAGTCAACAGATAAGGGGAAGACAAGAACCTCTTGAGAAATATGTTTTCTATTGAAATATCTTTCGAGAGCAGAATTACCGCATCTGGTGTGAAGAGCAGTTAGAGGCCGAAGGATGCACTATTTGGTTCGGTTTGTAGGACTACTCCAGCACGAAACTGTACGTTACAGGGACGCAGAAAGCAACAGCTTTACAATCAATTGTACAAGGCAACATGATTACTTATTTGCTTTTACCCAAAACATGTTGCTGCAGCGATTGCAGTTCTTGTGACTTGGAGAAAACGATGCCACAAGTTTATAAAATCTATACATAGCTGAGTGGACTTATTTGAAATAAGTTGCTCCATACTTGTTTTTCTTTTAGTTACTGATGTCTTATATGAGATTTCATTCTAAAAATTGTTTTTTTACATACAATCCTAATTTGTTTTTGAAAAATTTTTTGTGTGTTTTTCTACAATTTTAATACAACGTTTGGAATACAATTTGAAAATATTTGAAATATTTTCTAACATTAGTTCAACGGCATTGCCATATGAAAAATCGAAAATTAAATGAAAATAAGAGCACATTGTATTACAAAAACAATAATTTTTCTCTTAACAAATGGATTGTAAAGCTTTTGCTTTCATAACATTGCTGTGGACTCACTGTTCGAATGTGGATGTTATTATAGAAAACAAAAACAAAAACAAAAACAAAAACAATTTCATATTGTTTAAAACGATACTACTAACACACATTTCTTGCCATAACTCGGCCAGCAATACAATAAAAAAAAAGGAGTGACGAAGAGGCAGAGACAGAAAGAGAGTGAATCCAACCCAACCAAAAGACTGTTGCTTATAATTACTTTACTTATAGAGAGTATACATGCATTATACATATGCTCAATATTTTCCTGCTCAACAGAGAAATGACAGAGAGAGAGAGAGAGAGATAGAGAGAGAGCGTAAAAGAGAGTAAGAGCCATAGTGGATTTTATGTTTTATACCGTTACCATCGAAATTATATTATATGTTGCTCATACGCATTTTGGGATAAATTGGAGATTGTATGATGTTTAATACTGTATAGTACCGTTATTATTTTTATTGTTCTTGTTGTTGTTGTATTTTTTTTGTTTTTTTTTTCTTTTTAACATTTACTCTGTGTCTGGTGGCAGTGATAAGGATTTTCGTTTAAGAAATTTTCGAGTTTTAGTTATGTTGTGAATTTCAAACGATAAAGACCGTCTGGCTTAGACGCGTACGCGAATTTCTTTTGATGAAAAAAAAAAATAAAAAAAAATATAAAAAAAATAAAAATCTGAAAAATATTTAAAAAAAAAGAAAAGCAACAACAAGCAAAGAAATATTATGTATAATTGAAATATTTCAAATAACGAAGTATAATATTGCATAAAGAAAAGTCTTTTTACTTCAGGAAATTCTAACAAAAAAAAGAGTTTCTTTTTGTACGTAAAGAAAACGCACATACACACAGAAAATGAAAAATTTTTAAAGTCTTTAGAGAAATTTACAAAAAAAAAAGAAGGAAAAGAAAAGAAAACAAAGTGAAAAATCAAAATAATTTCATAATATTGTTGTTGTTGTTGTTGTTAATGATGCTGCTACCACTAATAATGCCTATGAAGCTGCTAACTAGTCGCTGAGATGATGGTGGTCATTGTAAATAAACAAATAAGGCAGCAGAACATGTTTATTTTTGTTTACGCGTCTGTTTATGCTTTAATGCTAGTTTATATGCGTATGTTTATGTGTATGTGTGTGTAGTATGTGTATGTGTTTATTTTTTTTTATTATAGGCTTCAGTGTTTATGTTTGTTTATGTGGCCACAATGCTCTCTTCAGAAATAAATTGACTCAAAACAACAACTTCCTTTTGTAATTTCTCAGCGTGAGTTTCTTTTATCGCTCCCATCATATAAGACAACAAACAACATACGAAATCGAAAATTTTTGTGTAATCGGCTGAAATTTAATTTTTCCTATAATACCTGAATTTTCAATTTATTTATAGAATCTTGCATAAAACAACAACAAAAAATTTACGAAAATAAAAATCAATTTATAAATTATTTATGATGCCGCCAAAACAACAACAAAAGCAAATAATTTCTTGAAAATGAAAATAAAAACAACAAAAATAACATCAATAGCGACAAAACGGTTTATGAATGATTTACAAAAGAAATAAAAGAAAATAAATAAAAAGCAACAACAAAACAAAACAAAACAAAAAAAAATCATTAAAAAGTTTTTAATAAAATTCCGTAAAACAGACACTTGTGTGTACGTGTGTGTGTGTGTGTGTATGTGCGAGTAACAAGTCTGTGTCTGAGCATTGAAGTTTTCTTTGCTGTTTTTTTTTCCTTTTCTCATTCAAAACAAAACAAAACCAAAAAAAAAAAAACACAAAATTAATTAAATTTTAATTGAAAAAAGAAAAAGCGTGTAAATAATGGTTTGTTGGTTTGTTTGTTTATAAAAATTTCTCTTTGTCGATCTTGTGTGAGTTTTTTTTTTCTTTTTTTAAATCAAATCAACACAAAACTTTAAAGCAAATTTCGTTTTTTTTTTTTTGGATTTCGTTTAATCAAAAATCAATTAAAATTTTAATCACAAATGAAATTAAGGAAACTAAAAATAATAATTAAAATAGTAAAAAAAAAAAAAAAAAAAAAATTTCCTAAAAATTTTTAACCAAGTTTCGGTTGAAACGGGTACATTAATTAGCAAGTAAAATGAAAAACAATTAACAAAAAATAATAAAACATCATAGTCTCTTAGTTAATATCGTATTCTAAATGACATTAAATCACAACAAATGTAAATAAATCAATAAATAATTTATTAATAATAATAATAACACGAAAAAAAAATTTTGTTTCCTTCTATAATAATAATACTAATAACAACAACACGAATAATTTACAAGATTAAAGTGTTTATTAAAAGTAAGCATAATTTTATTGTATTCTATCAAATATTAATAGCTTGATTGTGGTTGGCAACGGAAATTCAGTTGCAAAAAGTTGTATTACAGTATATTGGCAAATGACAATCAAGATTTCTGTTTGACAGCTAGCAACGTAATTGAACTTCCGTTGCCATTCATAATGGTGTTATGCTCTATTGCTATATTATTAGTTCAATAAGGCAGGAATTGTTTTTAAAAATAATTAAAAATCTTAAACAGACACACATTTTTTTTAACATAATTAGACTATAACGGTTAGACTACAATATCTATACATGCATTGTCTTGTTTTAAAACCAAAAAAAACTAGAATTATGGCCTAAGCTAGCGACAAAGAAAAAATTTCTTTAATAAAACTACGAATGTACAATGAAACGTGTGACAACATTACCCATTATTCTGCTTATACATACATACGTACGTGCATAATTGGTCATTACAACCTTTAAGTCAGGCTTACAACCTAGCTTCTTATACTACTTTTATTAAGTGTTTTATTCATCTTAAAAACGAGTCCGAGCGGTAGATTTCTGAAAAATTTTTCATGGCAATTTTGTTTTACTCTCACAGTTTTTGCTAGAAATCTGCTAGAAATCTAATAAGCCAACACACTACCTATGGCGAGTATATTCTCATATATTCGGTCTGACATTTTGTAAATGTTTGCTTTGTCAATTACCTCTTCTATCTAATATTTTCCAGAATAAGCCCATCCTGCGTTTAGTCTGTTTGTTTGATAGCTTAAGGAAGCTTAAGGCTTCTGTCAGGATTACAAGCTAACTTCGAAATTATGCTCTTAATTGTAATTAATAAACGCACATTCTGTTGGATTTTTCCTTTCAATATGCACTATTAAGCGTTATTATTTATATTCTGTTAGCCAGCATTTAAACTGTTTTCTTAATTTCCTAAATATTTATATTTGAAAATGGTCTTCTTCATATTGTTTCTTCTTCCTGTAACACTAGAAGATATTTTTATAAAGACAGAATAAATGCTGAAACTAGAAAAAAAGCAAATAAAGAAGAAGGAATGAAAACAACAAAGAAATATCTAAGAATAGATATCAGCAAAGATCATAATACAATAACAAAACAATACAGAAATACGATGATAGTTACAAACTAATTTACAGTATGGCTCTAGAAGTCGCCATGCAAACAAAAAGAAAGAAATAATATAACGAATAAATAGAAAGAAGGTGCCATTGGCGCTGAGCAGTAGTAAAAAAAAAAAATACAACGTACTTACGTTGTTGTATACTACACTGTGAAATTTGATCTTTGAAGCAAAAAAGTCCTGTAATAGATTGCCGGTATGGTGTTACCAATAGCAATATATTGTAGATTTTAAATAAATAAAGAATGAAAGGAAATAAAAATAGAAATTGTAAAACGTAAACAATTTATTTCATTTTCAAAAATTGTTGTTCTTGAATACCTAGTTTTACATAAACTTTCACCAACTGTTCAGCAATTGTAACTAAAGAAAATGACGAGACATTCCAGAATGTGAAATTATGACGATGTGTGTTGTTGCATTCCAGTCCAGAGATTTTAATACAATTCAACACTTTAGCCTGATGATAAGACAGTTCTTGCTAAGTGAATAATAGTTCAACTTATTGGCCTTAGAATCGAGCTAATTTTTATCAAAATTGTTTTGTGATCAATAATGTGGTTAAATTTCATTGTATTATAATTATCGACTTTTAATTTTCATTAATGAAGAAGATTAATATGAATAATTATTACCTTAGTCTAGTAAGTGAGCGTTGGATTATTAGACGTGAAGCCGCAGTTTAAGTCCCCAGGTCCAACAAGACGAAATACAAAAAAAAAATATTTCTTCGTCGACTTAAAATAAAATTGCCATAAAAAGTTTCTCAAAAATAATAGTCGGCTTTAAACTCTAGGTCCCGCCGCACATGTATGAGATTAACGTAAACAACATACGTGGTGTGAGAAACTAGGTTGTAAACCCGACTGAAAGATTGTTATGATCAATTATGTCTGTATGTTTAAACGAGGCAAAATTATTCGTTAATTAATTTTGATGGGCCACATCATATTTCTCTACACATCAACTGACAAAACTGTAGGCATTTCTGAAATTGGCATAAAAATTTGTGTCAGCTAATGATGTTTTCTATGATTTTAATGGGCTTTTGTACAAGATATATGATCTTTCAAAGTTTATGGATCGATTTTTATGGCTATTGGTATGATCTTTTTCATATTATTTCAGCCATACGTCAATACATGAGGCAATATGTGGAGCCAAACTTTACAAACTTTTCTAGACAAATGTCTAAACATTCTTTCTTGGTTCATCGCTACAGACTAAACAACTTGAATTGTTTTATCAAATGCTATTCAAAAAAGAATTCTAATTGTGAAGTGAGTGATCCATGATAGACAGAATAAAATTTCAAGACAAGAAAACTTTTTTCTTTTTTAAAATTTAAACAATTTGAAGGCCGATTGTCAAACAAAATAATATTTTTTTAACATAAAGATGGAAACTGTAAGAAATCCATTTTTTTAAATTTTTTATCTGTCAAAAGTTAAAAAAAAAGTCTGTAAATGAAAGAATTCTTTTCCAAAAGCAATTTATATTCACAAAAGATTTCACAAAGAGTTTTCTAGAATTCAAGATACTAACATGAATCTAATTCTAGTCCCTGTAATCCATTGCAGCTAAAAATTCTAATTTTTTTCGAGGACAAAATCTTTGAAGGTTTTTGTTAGCGCAACAGCTAAGAAAACCTTGGATAACATTCATATCTTATGCTGCAATCTTCAAGATAGTCTGGCACATAATAAACCAGTTTTAATATTCGTAATGAAGCTTTTATTTTTGCATAAGAAAAAATGCCTATACTACCTCATCTAAATGATTCTTTATGTTCGGATATATTGGACTGTAAATGCAATTGTAATGATGCATCCGTATACACTATTATGTGGGCTTTGTTTGCATGTATTAATATGAGTGCTCAATAAGATATACAGACATGGTAGAAGTTTTGTCATATTGCAGCTAAATGGTCTAGGCAATCTAATATGTATTAATAACATTAGCAATGGTCTTGTTGTCTTTTGATTAGATCCCTAGCCTGTAGTAGTGCATTACGTCAGAATAGAATTCTTCTCGAAGTATAAGATACCGCACAGACCGTAGTTGGCTACCTTAAGCCATGGTAACGTCATAAGCTAATATCTCACCCGTATATTAAACAGAACGCCTATAGAACGCCATTCTGAATCTAATGTAACTCTCATTATTGCTGTAATCTTTTCAAAGTTTATCGGATTTTCTACCAATATAGTAGTAGTCTGTGAGTATTTCTGTAGTGTAAAAAAAGAAAAAAGAATCATAATCCCTATGTCCAGAACATTTGAAGTGTTCGAACATTATTCCTACATTCTGGAGCCTATCTAAGGCGCACCATTGTATAGTTGACTATCTGGCTTCCATTCACATAATTGTTGTCTGGTTAATTCGAATGTATCGAGAGATTTTCGGGAAGTTTTCAATTTAATATGAACATCCATTTGGAAAACCCTTTATTAGTCTAGCAGCTTATGCGAATGTCCAATGTTTGAATACTTTATATACCACAGGCTAAAATGTGCAACAGAATTGATTGATTCAACAATAATTCAATTTTTAAGAGCATCGGAAATTAGTCAAGTTCTCCGCAAGGACTTTACCGGTATACTCTGTATTATCAGAGTAGAAGGCCCCTTGTACTTCAACAATAATTTTTTTTTTGAGTTCATCGGAAAT